>ML107776.1:0-63813 GCA_003697995.1 Taxidea taxus jeffersonii
TCAGGTCCCCATTTATTGTTTACTTTCACAAGACTACTTCATTGGTGGTGCTAGGCTGTGTTTAGACATCAGGAAGTATATGATGTTTGGTTGCCTTCCTTTCTGGGACATTAGAAGCCCTTGAAAATCATTGCATAAAACTATTAATCCATTAGAGGTTGTATGATCATATGTTAATTATATCATTCATTTCCATTTACTAGCTGGAACTTATATAAAAAGAAACATTCTCCTTCAACTATTGTGTTGCCATGTTGTACAGATTTCATAAGAAAAGTAGTTCGATAGTCACTTCCCTTTATATGTCAGTCATAAAATAATGAAGCAGTTCTCTAGTATCTCCCAAAAGTGACCAGTGGAGTGTGTGTGTTGTGTTTAGTATCTTTATGCCCTCATGGACTTAAATGTATTGAATGTGATTCTATCTATGACACATATTCTGTTTATTGGTCCTTATATTATCCCTTCTTTGGCCCATACCCATTTTGTTTGGATTCTTACTCTTTTTCAAAGACTGCTCATCTCTGATGATGCCATTACTTTCTAATCTCCCAGGGTCATGTTTATATCCAGAATGTTGAAGGAGTTGTAAACAGAGACCATTGTCTCTAATGGGTCAAGAGATCAGAGTATCTTCCTTGAAGGAACAAGAGGAGGCACCTTCAGAGCCAAATGAATATAGATTTTGCTTTCTAAAGCAAAGAAAATGTTTAATTAACCAAGAAAGAGAACTATGGTTTAACACTTGGTTTCATACTCAAAGATGAAACTTGAGGTTGCTCTTGTGGACTTTTCTTGGATCGTGGAATAAGTCTACTGCTAAGAAATAATAATAAAACTGTAAAATCCCAGCCAACCAAACTAACAGTTTGAGATTAGACATTTGTTTAATGTGTTGTTGACCCTGTGTTCCATGTCCATAATAGTGCCCAAATTATGTAATCAGAGAGACTAGTATACATTCAAATTATGATAAAAATATCACACATTTGTATAATATTTTGAACTTCCTTCAGTGCTTTAACATACATTATCTCCATTTGATTGCAGTCTTTATGACAGATGTTTAAGGGGAAGAATTCACTCAAGGATTATGCTAGTAGATAATTTCTGGGGAAATCTAAGTGAATGTTGCTTCTCTGTGGTTTAAAGGATGACAAAATACATTAAATAGTAGACAGAAGTCTTTTGACTTCATTCTAGTAGTTTTGGTATTGTATGGTAAAAAAAGGAAGTTAGTTAGGGTTATAAAAATATAGTAGCAAATTTCTCTCTCAATATATATGATTTTTATAATATTCATACTTATGAGCTCAGTTGGATATACCAGGGATTTTTGTGCCATGATGGATGTCAACATGGTGACTTCACTTACTGCTTTCACAAGTTTGAACGTTTTCCCCCCTTATGTTTCATTTATCTTACTTAAAAAAATATTTTCTGCTTTTTTTTCCAAATTCAGTAAGAAGTCATAGTACTGAATATCTCCAACTATTTCAGTGACATGTCTGGAAAATGCAGTAACATCTTTCTGAAATCTGTTTGCCCAGAGCTATACTTCTGGGCTTGAAAAACTCTAAAGAGCCATTTGTACTTAGCTTCACCTTTACTATGGCACTAATCACTGCCTTATTTTTCTATTATGGTTGCTATAGTTGCATTCTTTGTCTCTAACACAAGATTATGATTTCCTGTCCTAGCTCAACAGATAACTATGGAATGAGAGAGAGACTATATTTGAGGTATAGCCTTAGATGGTGTGCTGAGTGTTGAGAGGATGATTGTGACTCAGCCCCCACTCATAAGGAGGTCCAGTTTAGTGGCATTAGGGGAAGGGGAAGATGCATAAAGACAGTCACATCACAACACAGTAAGTGCAGTGGTGAAGATCTGTGAAGTGTAACATGGGAGTAGAGGAGGAGAATGCCTGACCCAACCCGAAACAGGCAGGAGCTGACGTTACTGTCCTTCTACTCCAGGTGCTTAGCACAGTACCCATGAGCGTAAAACAAGAGCTCTTTGTTTATCTCAACTATGGTTATGTTGAGATTTGTTACTGTTCTGTGAGAGGTGATTACCGTGTTCTCACCAATTCATTTTCATCAACATGACTTCTTTTACAGAATATAATTCTTGAAAAATATTTGTTGGACTCCTTTTTCCAAAGAGGAACACAACAATGTAGAGGATCTAGAAGCAAATTCTGCTAGGATGTGAAAGCAATCTGAGAGCATCTTTCACCATCTCAGTAGCCATGGTTGATGTAGCTAATTTCACTAAATGGGTTGTATTTCTCTTCCTGCCTTCCCATAGTACCAGATGCCATTACCGTAACCATCAAAGATTTTTTTTGAACAAGTGGAGTGTCACTTATTTCTGAAAAATTGCCAGAAATGATTCTGAATTCTGGATCATGGGCCAGTTGCTAGAATCTCCAGCATCACTAAGCTGGACAAGGTAGGGTCAGCTGCCCTTGTTATTCTGTTATTCTCACTAAATAGGTGATTTGGAAAACTGCTTTCAAAATCCTTTCAAAAGGAATTGCTGATCAAAGAATTTTCCATTAAATAGATGAGAGTATTGACCTTAACTGAAGGATCTAATACTGACATGCCACCTCTAAGCATCTAGATCTTAATGGTCTCTGCCTACAAAGCCCTTTGATATAGCTTTCATCTTCAAATGTACATAAACTGTGAGGTTTGGAACCTGCGAAGGTGTCCTAATTACAATTAGCTGTTTTTATGACTACCTTTAGCAACATTTTTGACATCAGACTATCTTATTTGAATGCTTATAATTTCAGCAACTCCAAGAGTCCAGAGGCCTACTATATCTACTTTTTGGCTAATGGTGGCATTTGTTAAGTGATTAATGAGGTCAATGAGTTATCCAGTATCCTTTACTTTTCCAACCACTGACACTTACTATAATGATGATGCATTTCAGGCCTAGAACACCCTCAAGGCCCATCAAGGACTGTTTAGTATATGTGCTGCCGAAGCGAGCACACCATCAAGGACTGTTGAGAGGAAAGTAAACCTCTACCCTTCAGCGACAGTTTTTAGGAATTTGCCATTTCTCTGATTTATTTACGTATTTTTTTCTAAGTCTCTGCTTTGTTGTCTTCTTTCCAGTTTTATTTTTAGGGGAATATTTCCTCTGCTCCTATGCTACTATGGATTTCACAGAGCTAGTGTCCCACTCCATGTCCCATGAGAATTAAATATTATATGTACATCAGGCTATACTTAGATAAAGAACAGCCTCAGCCCATCTGGGATATGATGGAGTTAGATTAACAGTCTCCACCATATTCTCTTCTAACTTCTCATTAAACAAACAAGGATAAATAAAAGAAAAGGATATTCAATTATATTTGGAAATTGTGGGTGATGGCCAACAATTTGACTGGGAAAAATATCTACTGTTTGTTATACATGGATCAGCTTTCATGCAGAAATCACAATTAGTTGATTAAGTTCATCTAATTATCAGTTTAGTCAACAAAATACTGTGTACAGTTGACTTAAGGGAAACCCAATACTGAGCAGCTGCTTGGTAGAAATTTAGGAATTGTCTTCTGAGCTTTCATGTCATGTTTTTCCTTTGTACCCTGTATAGTATTTATACTTCATTGGAAATGCTATTCCTGCACCTAGTTAGAAAATGCAATTCCTGGTACAAAATAGGGTATGTGTGAGGATAAATAAGAGTTGGGAACCATATACAATGGGGTAGCCTCTCCTTAGAAACCTTATGTGGATGAAGGAGCTATCAGAATGAGAGAGACCTCAACAAAGGACTTGTTCAAGGGATATACCATATATGGTCAAGAAGAACTATAATTAATTAAATTTATTTAAAATAAAAATTCTTGTGTAGTTGGATAACCATGACATTTAAAGACAGATGAATGGTGTTGGGTTGGTAGAAGAATTTTTGTAGCTAACAAGGAACAGCCACTTGAGTATTTGGGAAAAATTGCACTTATTTGAAATATATTTCCACAAAGCAAGAACCAAAATTAGAATGCATCTTCTTTGTCATCCCATAAAATTATGGGAAGCTTAAACACACATTTGACAGTCCTTAAGTTAGTAATTGACCATTTTTAAGTTTTTTTATTTTAAAAATGAAATCAAAATTTCTAATCATTGAGGAATAAAAGTATACAAAACCTAGACTATAACACAAGATAGATGACAAAGGAAAAATTAAAGGAGTATAAAATTTTAAGTATAAAATTTGGGCAAGTATAACTATTATGACAAAATATTAAATGGTAGAACCTACCTTTTTTGGAATTGTGTTAAAGTCAACACCATGAGACACTTTCAAGATACATAACACAAATATAGAAAAAGAACTGACAGGAAAAGTCAGTAATATAAACAAGAATAGAGGTGTCCATATTATTAATCAGACAATGTAGAAGTAAAAACAAATGAAGCAAAGAGAGTCACTCTATGTCAATAAAAGTATAATAAAGCAGATTTAATTTCTACTGTGTTACCATTCAAAATATATTATACAAATCCTATTAGTTATGTTTTGAGATGGTATGTTTTGAGGAGGAATCTCTTTGTAGAAGACTTTCATTCCTATTGTTGAGTACAGATCAACAAGACATAACACTGATTTGGATGAGATAAAGGAAGCTTAAAAAACACACGTCTCTTCTCATAGAATACAATTATGACTCTAATTGAGTAGCATGAATAGTTTTGGTTGGGTAATATCTTCAGTTTGGGAACTTATTTTAATTTAGAAGTTGGGGGAAATTTCACAGACTAAAATAAAGTGGTGGCATTAACATTATTAAGAATAACCAAATACTGGTGCACCATTGTTGTCAAAGGTAAATTTGGGCATGGAGGCATGAGATGTTTAATCCGTGCAGTTGACATCACTCTTTTGCTTCACATATTGATGACACTTGCTCGGTTGTTTTGTTTTGTTTTGTTTTGTTTTGTGTTGTTTTCTCTTTATCTCGCCTCACCTCTCCATGTTACAGGATATCCTTCCCTTGTGTCTTATTTGGGAAAAACTAAAGATACTACTACAGGTGACTGGGACACAGTTAGCATTTTGTTGGCAAATAAATACCACTGCTTTTGGTATTTCACTTTAGAAGATGAGGAAATTAGTGCCTCCACCCTTTCTTTTACTTGTTCTGTAGTCCTACCTCATAACTTTGGCCATCTCTACTTTTGTTTTAATGCTCCTAAGATTGATGTTATTGACATTATGTCATATAACCATCATGAAGTCCCTTTAGAGTATATGATTTGTCTCTGGATTGATTCTAGAACTTCTAAAAACTATATTGAACAGCACTGACATTATAGCACCTGTGAAAATACTATTTACTGCATTTCTTATTTCTTAGGTTACTCCTTGGTTTGTTAGCCAACTTCATAAGGAAGAGTGTGTGAGAGAGAAATTTTACATATCTGTAGTTCTTACATATCTAAAATTGCCTTTAGCCCACGATGACCATTGACTGATAATTTGGTAGAATATGGAGTTCTTGGTGAAAATTATTTTCATTTACTGAAAGAACTTCAGAGGCATTGCTGTATTGATTTCTAGGATTTAGCGTGACTGATGGCAAGTATGCCATCAGTTTGATTATCTTTTTGGACTATTGTTTCTTTCTATTTTTCTCCCTGTGGTTTTAGGATCTTTCTTTATCTGGGATGTTATGAAACATTGCAATAATATTCCTAGAGCTAGGTCTTCCTTTATCTGGGTGGATGGCCTTTTCAATCTGGAAACTCTGCGAAAATGTCAGTTATTTGTCCTTTAATAATGTTGGTGGCATTTTTCTCTTTTCCCTTTTAGGCAGATGTTCTTCTGGATTAATTCTCTGGCTTTTACCTTTTGTCTTTTCTATTTCTGTGTGTGTATGTTTTTTTAAGATCTTATTTATTTATTTGACAGAGAGAGATCACAAGAAGGCAGAGAGGCAGGCAGAGAGAGAGAGAGGAGGAAGCAGGCTCCTCGCCAAGCAGAGAGCCTGATGCAGGACTCGATCCCAGGATCCTGAGATCATGACCTGAGCCGAAGGCAGAGGTTTAACTCATTGAGCCACCCAGGTGCTGCCCCTCAGTGGTTTTGTTTTTATATTATGGATGATTTTCTCAGTATTCTAAAGCATGTATTTATTTTTCTTTGCCACTCACAGGGTTTGTTGTTGCTTTTTTTTTTTTTTTAACTACTCATGTTTTAAATTTTCAAGAGTTTTCTTGGGTTCTCTGGTCTTTTTTCATTGCTTCTTGATTTTTGAGATGAACCAACTTTTCAAAATCAGCTGAAAAAACTAATTGGAGCCTTTTTAAAATTATAATTTCCCCCTAATTCATAATTATTCTCTGGGATTTTTTTCCCGCTTGTTTACTTTGGTCTCTTTTCTTTTTAATCTATCAAGTTTATATGGCATCTTTTGACTGCCCATTAGAAAAGATAAAGAATTTGGTGCAAGTTCCCTGCCATTACCTCTCCTTCTCTGACTCCTGGTTTTTGTTAATTATCTTTATATTGTTGAAGATTATGACAATGACATTTTTTGTGTAAGTAATGAAGTCTACTGAGCTTTCTTTAAAGGTTGCACCTAAAGATTTAACTGCAGTAAAACTGCATTTACATTTTTATGATGATAAAATGTTACACACAGCAGAACCAATGTAATGTGCTTGTAATATTAAATCATTAGGAACAGCCAACTGCTCAAAAGTGAATTTTGAAGTGTCATTTTTCAAATGGATTACCTTTACATTCCTTTTGAGTTTATTTAGAATCATTAGTGATTCTCAAACTTAGTTGCATTCGGCAGTGATCTTGGGAATTTTGAAAAATATGGATACCTAAATCTCATTTGCAGACATTCTGAAGTTTGGTTGGTTTTTTTTTTTCTTTTCATTTTTTTGGTCAGAGTTTGGGGTGGGCAGTACAGGTACAGGGGTTTAAAATCTTGCAGCTCATACTCTTTTGATCTATATCATTATTTATTTACTACTATTTCTTCTATCCCATGTTGTTCCCTTTTAAATATTTCCTCTTTTAAAAACTTCCACTGAATTTTCTTCAAGTAGATTTTTGATAATTTTTTGTGTAAATTTTTGAGTCCTTATTTACTTAAAAATGTCTTACTGTAATATTATATTTGATCAATAGTTTAGCTCTCTATATATTTCTAAAGCCAAAGCATGTTCAAAGAAATTATATTTAACATGTAGTAATGATGATAAGTCTGATATCAGGCTGCTTTTTTTATTTATGTAAGTTATATTACATCATTTTTAAGAAAGCTTTTTTTTTTAAACATTTTTTTTAAGATTTTATTTATTTATTTGTTAGAGAGAGAGAGAGCACAGGCAGACAGAGTGGCAGGCAGAGGCAGAGGGAGAAGCAGGCTCCCTGCCAAGCAAGGAGCCCGATGTGGGACTTGATCCCAGGACGCTGGGATCATGACCTGAGCCGAAGGCAGCTGCTTAACCAACTGAGCCACTCAGGCGTCCCAATTTTTAAGAAAGCTTTTAATAGTTTGTTTTCATTCTTGGGGTTTTGAAATTTCAAAAGTCTTGCTGTGAGTCTTTATTTTTCTTAGCACTAGGAAGCCTCTTTCAATGTGAATATTGTCATTCATGAGCTCTGGGAAATATCCTCTGACATTCTTGGTAATCTCTGGTCCCTTTTCCCCCCTTCCTCATCTGTTTCTGAAACTGTTTTAGCAATGTCCAATAGAAATATAATGCAAGCCACACATGTAATTTCAAGTTTTCAAGTAGTTATATTGAAAATAAGCTAAATGAAACAAGTGAAAAGAATTTAAATATTGTATTTAGCCTCATCTAACAAAAATGATCATTTTGATATATAAAGTTTTACTATATAAACAATGTTGACATTATTAATGAGACATTAAATTTTCAAGAGTTTTCTCTAATTCTCTCACCTTTTTTCATTGCTTCTTGAATTTTAATATGAACCAACTTCTTTTATTTATAGTAAGCCTTAGAAGTATCCTGTGTAGAGCAAAGGAAACAGTCAACAAAACAAGAGACAACTCATGGAATGGAAGAAGATATTTGCAAATGACATTATGGATAAAGGGCTGGTATCCAAGATTTATAAAGAACTTCTAAAACTCAACACCCAAAAAACAAATAACCCAGTCAATAAATGGGCAAAATACATGAACAGGGGCGCCTGGGTGGATCAGTGGGTTAAAGCCTCTGCCTTCGGCTCAGGTCATGATCCCAGGGTCCTGGGATCGAGCCCCACATCGGGCTCTCAGCTCCGCGGAGAGCCTGCTTCCTCCTCTCTCTCCCTGCCTGCCTCTCTTGCCTACTTGTGATCTCTGTCAAATAAATAAATAAAATCTTTAAAAAAAAAAAGACATGAACAGACATTTCTCCAAAGAAGACACACAAATGGCTAACAGACACATGAAAAAATGTTCATCATCATTAGCCATCAGGGAAATTCAAATCAAAACCACATTGAGATACCACTTTACACCAGTTAGAATAGCAAAAATTAACAAGACAGGAAACAAGCGTTGGCAAGGATGTGGAGAAAGGGGAACCCTCTTACACTGTTGGTAGGAATGCAAGCTGGTACAGCCACTCTGGAAAACAGTATGGAGGTTCCTCGAGATGTTAAAAATAGAGCTGCACTGTGACCCAGCAATTGCACTATTAGGTATTTACCCCAAAGATACAGATGTAGTCCAAAAAAGTGGCACATGCACCCCAATGCTCGTAGCAGCAATGTCCAATATAGCCAAACTGTGGAAGAAGCTGAGATGCCCTTCAACAGATGAATGGATAAAGAAGATATTGTTCATATATACAATGGCATATTACTCAGTCATCAGAAAGGATGACTACCCACCATTTGCATCAACATGGATGGGACTGGAGGGAATTAACGTGAAGTAAGCCAAGCAGAGAAAGACAAGTATCATATAATTTCACTTGTATGTGGAGCATAAGGAATAGCATGGAGAACCACAGGGGAAGGGAGGGAAAACTGAATGGGAAGAAATCAGAGAGGGAGACAAACCATGAGAAACTGAACTCTGAGAACCAAACTGAGGGAGGGCTACAGAAGAGAGGGGGTTGCGGGGATGGGGTAACAGGATGATGGGTATTAAGGAGGGCAGGTGTGGTAATGAGCTCTGGGTATTATACACAACTAATGAATTGTTGAACACTACATCAAAAAATAACGATGTACTATGTGTTGGTTCATTGAACATAATAAAAAATATTTTTTTATTAAATATTTTATTTTATTAAAAAAAATTTTTTTATTTAAACATATAATGTAACCCCATCATCCTCTCCCAACCCCCCTTCCCCCCACCCCCCTCAGTTTGTTTTATGACATTAAGAGTCTCTTTTGGTTTTTTAAAAAAGAAATCTCCTGTGTATTTTACAATTATGACATATCTCCATTCAGACTAACCACATTTTTCTTTTTTTTTAATTTAAATTCAATTAGCTAAAAAAAATATATATATATATACATATGTATATATGTGTGTATATATGTGTGTATATATGTGTATATATATTATATATATTACATATATGTGTGTATATATATGTATGTGTGTGTGTATATATATACATATATATATACATATTACATATTCTTTATCCATTCATCTATCAATGGACATCCAGCTTTTGCTTTTATCTTGATGAAGTCCCAGTAGTTCATTTTTACTTTTGTTTCCCTAGCCTTTGATGATGTGTCTATCAAGAGTTGTTGCAGCCAAGGCCAAAGGGGTTTCTTCCTGTGTTCTCATTTAAAGCAATCAACAGCTCTGTGTGGCTACTGTATTGGCTAGTGTCATTCCATTCTAAGAAGTGGATATTGGCCTATTTGGAGTTCTCCTTGCCTCTCACTTTTTCAACATATGTTCCATTTCTTTTGGTTCTATCATCTGTACAATTATAAATTTTAATTTTCAAATTACCAACTTGAATGCTAGTACCATCCATCTATTATTTCATGTATTTGCTGATCTTTCTTCCTTTTCCCTTCTTCCTTGTCTCCTCTTTCTGTTTCTCTATTTTAAAAATTTATTTGCCATATATTTTGTCATAGCATTCTGTCTAGCTTATGGCTGCAATATTGTCTTAAACCTATCTGAGGATAATATTTATATTTTAAAAAATAATTTTTAGAATTTCCATTTTGGGTCTAAATTGCCTATTTCACCCAGGATCAGTTTTGCTCAGTTTATTGCATATTGTTTTATGTAGGCAATTTATCTTAAATATACAATGAATCTTTGCTTTAGTACATATTTATAAATGAAGGAATTGATTGATTAGTGTAAGTGATGGGCATGTCTTCTGAGAAGGATGACCATGTGCTCCCTATAAATACCATATTGATAGGCAGATTTCTGTGAAGCTGCATTGGAACTTAAAAAGGCAACCTTCAAAGCAATGAAGATTGTAATCTCAAGTCTGCGTATATGTTTGTGTGTGTGTGTGTGTGTTGTATATGTACGTGTATAAGCTCTTGGACTATTAAATTTCTTGGGGATGAGGAATGTGTCTTTTTTTTTAAATATTTTATTTATTTATTTGATAGACAGAGATCACACAAGTAGGCAGAGAGGCAGGCAGAGAGGGGAGGGGAGAAGCAGGCTCCCTGCCGAGCAGAGAGCTCGATACGGGACTCGATCCCAGGATCCTGGGATCACGACCTGAGCCGAAGGCAGCGGCTTAACCCACTAGCCACCCAGGCACCCCGGAATGTGTCTTTTTTATTCTGTATTATACACTCCCAGATTTTTACACCATGTCTGATACATAGTAGGCATTCAGTAGTTCAAATTAATACATTTAAAATAATAATTAATAGTAGGCATTAATAATTTGAAATATTTTTATTCCTCTTTGCTGCTTCTTTTATTTTCTGTCTTTTTCTACTTGATCTTTATTTTTTGTTTATTATTTATTTTTTTATTAAAGATTTTTATTTTATTTATTTGACAGACAGAGATCACAAGTAAGCTGAGCGGCAGGCAGAGAGAGAGGAGGAAGCAGGCCCCCTGAGCAGAGAGCCCAACGTGGGGCTTGATCCCAGGACCCTGGGATCATGACCTGAGCCAAAGGCAGAGGCTTTAACCCACTGAGCCACCCAGGTGCCCCTTATATTCTCTTCTTACTTGGAAACTATGTAATTCTAGTGATAGTTGCTTATATAACTTAAGAAAGTGGTACATTTAAAGCTATGTGTCAAATATAAATGGGCTTACATATGTGTATGCATATATATATGTGTGTGTGTAATGTCAAACATAAAAGCAAATATATTAACTCTTTTCATAACCCATAATAAAGTTAGTTCATTGGTATAACCTTGTTTGTCCTCTTTTTCCACTTCTGAAAGACATGTCTATGATCTTAATGCTAATCCATTACCAACAATTCATTATTATTAAGAATATTGTTATTGATCTTCTTACACATTTATTCAGATTTAATGCTCTCTGCCAGAACTTTCTTTCTATAATTTTAAAAAAAGATTTATTTATTCACTGTGGAGAGAGCATGTGGGGAGGGAAAGAGGAAGAGGGAGAGAGAAATTTTAGCAGACTCCTTGCTAAGCTCAGAGCCGATATGGGGCTTAATCTCAAGACCCTGAGATCATGACCTGAGCTGAAACCAAGAGTTGACCCTCAACCAACTATGCCACCCAGGGGCCCCTTTCTTTCCATAATTTAATTACTTAACCAATTAGAATTTCTGTATTCTAAGGCAGCTTTCAATTCCCAGGATTTTCTGTCTTCGCATAGGAGTGAAATAAGGAAACATTACTGTTATAGTTTTTGATTTTTTTTTTGTTTGGTTAGGAAAATGTTTTCCAGCTTAAGAAAAATATCTTCCAGTTGGAATACAAACTAAAATAATTGTAGAATTTTTGAATCACATATTTTTGTTCTCAACACATTGTAGATCAATATTCTGGCATCTAACATTGGAAAAAAGTCAGAGGTCAGCTTTATTCAGATTTCTTTCTGAATTATATGTACATGCTGCTTGGGTTATTAGGAAATTCTTTGTTTAAAGATTTATGTAAATTCACTGAGATATGGTTTAGTTCACATTTCTTTCAATTGTCTTGTCTTTGAATCTGACTCTTTAGGTCTTTTTTTATTTCAGGAAATTTTTCTCATACTTTATAGTTGAAAAAAATGTTTTTCTCCAGTGTTTTTTAACAATCCATAAATTGGACCCATTGCCTTTTCTTCTGAGTGTTGTTTTCTGCCTAGTGGTTGTGATCTCTTTATCTTTTTACTCTGAATCAAGGAAGACCTTTTGGTGAAAGTCATATTTAAACTGAGAACTCAGCTATGAGAAAGAGCTGGCCAAGGAAAGAGGTATCAACACATGGCTGTATACCATGGCTGTATACCAAGCCACATACAAGGTCAGGGACCAGAGAAATAAAGGACATGGTTGCTATCTTGAAATAGCTTATGACATAGTGAGGTATCACAATAAATGAACACACAGTACAATATTATGGTAAATCCTAGAAGAGTGGTATACTCAGTAATGATTCGGAACTCAGAGGAGAGGCATCTGCCATGACCAGGGGACAGAACTTAGATAAATCATGTGAGAGTTGGTATATCAGCTGGGTTCTAACAGAGGGAAGGAGCCATCCATTTGGAGAATGACCAGATGCTATTCCAAGGAGAAAATAGCAAAATCGGCAGAGCCTTGAGGTGACAAGAGAGCGGGCTGCTTTCAGGAGTGCACTCCGTAATCGAGTTTCTCAAAAGTGCTCTGATTAATTTGGGGATCTCTAATGGGCTAAATCTTTTGTTTTCTAGCACTGTGTAGCTTTGGGTCCTCTCCAGTCATGAGAAATGTAGTTCTGTATTTTGCGTGTGTTCATTTTATACAAAGCGTTTTAATGAAAGCTGCCATATTCTTGGAACATAACTACTTCATTGCATGAGCTCGTTCTGCATTGTTGCATGTTAAAATGAATCACTGTGTGTAACACTTACTCCATATCTGGGAGATTACTCTGTAGATCCATATTTGGTTAGGTTTATTGAGTTTGGCTCATGGTATTAGCATTATTACGGAACTAATAGTGGATGTATGTTTCATTCTCCACGGGCAAAGGCATTCCAGTTGTAATATTGAGCAATAGCTCAAGAGATATATTCTATAAAAATATCCCATTTACAGTCTCTAGTGGAAAAATAAAAACACTCACTCCTCTGGCATTAAAATTTTAAGTTTACTGAAATGAATTTAATTTTGTGACTAAAAGGGATATTTTATTGAGTCATGCCAGGTAAATGTTTGGAGAAAAGTTAGGGGAGAAGAGAAACCAGGGTTGGTACCAGGAACTAGTGATTAAGTACTCAGCTACTAGGTAAGCATGAGTATAACATGCAAGATCTATTAGATGAGTAAGAAAACTCATGGGCCTCAGATTCAGATAAGGAATTTGTCTAGGACACACTTGGATCCCAACTCTGTTCCTGTGTTCTCTTTCTAGAATATAATATGGAGAGGTACTAATGGAGCAGGTTTAGAAGACATTTGTGAATGGTCAGTGCAGTGAACCCTCCCCATGGAAAGCCTGCTTTTGTCGTTATGGTTCAGAATATATTGGAGGGAGAGAAGGAGCTATAGCTGCTATTGCTTTTATTTGGATAGATTAAAATCTCTGAAAAAGTCTTTTCCCTCCAACACACGTGTTATATGGTTAAGGCATCTTCAGAGTTCACTGGATATTTGAGGGGAATCTATAGACCTCTAGGCTGTCATGGAGGGAGCCAGTTAGGAGCTGTTAGGAGAAATTTTATCCCTGTCCTCATCCCAACTGACCACTTATACTCCTCAAGTAATTTTCTACCTTTTTTTTTTTATGTTGTTGTTGATTTATTATCTTTTTCACATGGTACCTCATAGGACCTCGAAATAATTAATAATGTTTAGCAGCAATTACTAAAATATATCTTTAGGGATAGTCATACAAAAGAGGGATCTTATAAGATTTATCCCATAAATATTTGTTGAGCAGCTACAATGAGCCAGGCTCTGTTTTAAATGCAGGCAATCAGTGATAAATAAAAAAAAGATAAGGTTCCAGACTTCATGGAAGTTATGTCTTAGTATTTCCACACGATCTAGATAGGTCATAGGCTCAAGTAGGGGACATTGACAAGGCAAGCCTTCATTACATCCCTGGGTTCCTTGATCTCATATTTAGTGTTCAGAGCACGCAGAAGTTGGGGCAGTTGCTTTTAGATGGTAATTGCTGAAGAAAGCATCTGTTACAAGAAGCCATAAAAGGAACTTGGCCAGGAGCCCTAGCTAGAGAGTAAAACATCCGTGAGGCAGCTGGGTGGCTCATTCAGTTAAGCATCTGACTCTTGATCTTGGATCAAGTCTTGATCTCAGCGTTATGGGTTCAAGCCCTGTGTTGAGCTCTGTGCTGGGTATGGCACCTACTTTAAAAAAATTGTATGAAAAACAAGAGTAAATTATTTGTTGTAGGAAAGATAGTATAACTTCAAATTGCTTTACAGACCTACCTGAATTTTACCATCTTTAGTCTCATTTTTAAGTACTTATTTTCTGGTGTGCCTGGGTGGCCTAGTCAGTTGAGTGGCTGACTCTTGGCTTCCGCTCAGGTCATGATCTCAGGCTCTGCACTCAGTGGGGAGTATGCTTCAGGATTCTCTCTCTCTCTCAGCCCCTCCCCTGGTTCGCATACTCTCTCTAACATAAGTAAGTAAATAAATAATTAATTTTTGTAGTACTTATTTTCTTTGTTTATTACCTCATTACCCTTCCACCATTAAAATAGTTCAGTCCCCCATGTTCCTTGTCTCCAAGGATAGATAAAATAACATAATTCAAATAACAAGACTTTCTTTCCAAGCTGTGTTTTAAAAGCCTAGCTGCTGAGGAAAACTAAAAGCATACCCAACAAAGTTAAGAGAATTGGGAGAGTGAAGTAGAATCAATTGGAGGCAAATCCTCAATTTCTCCAGACTGGCTATCCCCCTGGATATAGCCTAATATGAGGAAGAATTCCCCACGAGGTCTCTTGGATCTGAGAATAAGACTGAAGTCATTTCCTGTTGAAAGCTCCAAGGGAAGATGTCAGGACCTTGGAGAAGAAATGGCTGGCGGATGCATCTGGGTGCAGGTGGCTTCATGTAAGCTTACATCTCCTAATCCCTAGCCCATTGTCAAAGTCGCAAAATGGTTGCTTCATACCTAAGATGGGAGAGACATGGTCCAATCAACCTGAAGGTGCCATGTGAACAGAAATGAGTAGCATTTCTGTAGCATCCTGTGTGGTCAGCTCTTCAGGGACCAGGAATGATGACAGGTGCCTTAGTGGATTCGTGCTTGGTCCTACTGTACTGATCACCTGGTGCTACTTCCTCACCTCTACCCCCAGTAATGTCGGAGGAAGTCATCCAGAGAATGTGACCACTGGTTGACCCAAGAGCTGGACCCAGGCAATTGTAGACTCTTTATCCCTTTGTCTATCTTTAGAATTTATGTTCTGCCCACTTTCCTACAGTGGGAGCCATTTTCAAGTATTTAGCTTTGAGAGAGCAGGTGTTGAGGCCATCTGGACTGAATATGTGACCCAATCCCATTAATGCCTCTATATAAACTTTTAATCTTCTGGAGAGCAGGTGCAGAGATCTAATCCTCTTGCAGCATCCAAGACAAGCCTTGTAAGTAAGTTTCCATGCCACCTACTAATCTGGGGAAGGTCTACTCTTTCATGTCTCTCCCTGTCACCTGTATAGAGGAGCCTGTTTCAGATTTCACCAGGGGAACTCTTGAGTTTGCAAACCAAGAAATACATTCATATAAGCTCTTATATCTGATATCTATGTAGACCCCTTTTGGCAGAGACAAAACTCCAGCTGAATAAAGGTGCTAAATAGAAGCTCAGGAAGGGAAGAAAGGAAGGGCAGACAGAAGGAGGAAGGACCAAGGGAAGGAGAGAAGAAGGGCAGGAAGGAAGGAGGACGTAGACAGTGTATGGACTGAGATTCCTTCTTGCTGTGTTTCTGTACATCCCTGTCTCAGTGACTGGAGGTCGTTATGGGAAGGGTCTTCTAGACCTAGCTTGAACTAAATTAGGTCATTTTTCCTATGTGAAGGATAGGAACTGTATTTCCAAGTTTGGTGGATCTAGCTTTTACATAAAAATATAAATAAAAATATGATTTCTTTTGCCCAAAGACAATTCTTAACCCCTAGCTCTAATTCTACAGTATATAGCACTGTTTCTCCATTCTCCAGTCTCTGCATTTTAAGAGATTAATAACACAGATGCAAGAACAAATATAAAATAAATTAAAAGTACTTTAATTCTATATTCTGGTTTTGCGTTTCACTACTTAATAGAAACATATCTTTAGTATATCATAAAACATGATATTATCTGTGTGCATGGGGCTCAAGTCGCCTTTGAATTGTTACTTCTTACTTGTTCTAACTTCCCAATCACTGTCTCAAGTTATGTTTTGTTTATTTATGTATGTATTTATTTAAAGATTTTACTTATTTGAGAGAGAGAGAGAGAGCATGTGAGCACATGGGTGGGGGGGTACCAGGGGGCAGAGGGAGAGAGAGAAAGAGTCTTAAGCAGACTCCACTCTGATCACGGAGCCTGATACAGGGTTCGAACTCGGGTCTCAGATCACCATCTGACCCAAAACCAGGAGACGGAGGCTTAATGGACTGCACCACTCAAACACCCCAGATTTCCTTTATTAATAAGTAAAGACATTTTTAGAGCCAGTGATTTGGGGGTGGACAAGTGAGGGGCAGGAAGTCGTAAAACAGAGAAAGGGGCATATTTACCATGAATTGACATTGTTAAGGATTACCTCTTACATTCCTTCTTGGGAAGATACGTCTCATACTAAGCAGGGATTAAACTTCTCTACATTTATCTCAGTTTAATCATATCTCTAAGCACCTCTCTAATTGATTTTTTTATTGTTCCCGCTTTTTGAATTATTAAGATCTGATAATGCTTAGTGAAGAACAAATCTGAAAAGGCAGTGATGGTTCTCATTTAAAAGATACACAAAGGGAACACGGGACACTGTTATCAAAAGCTTTGTTAGACTGTTAAATGAAATGCAAGGTTAAATAAGAAAACTGTTGGATTTAAGCTTTTGGGAAGATACGTGTTTGTAGCGGTGTTGCATAATTTTACTTTTGCTTCTGAATTTTATATTTCAAAATGTATCTGCGAATAATGAGATGTTTGGACTGATAAAAGTGCACTGAGGCCGAAGGGAGAGGTAATAGCTCATGAATATGTGATGTGGGAGAGAGGGCTGATGTTAGTTATCTGGAGGCTTTGGTGATATGAATTTATTTGGGAAATCCAGCTAGGGAATGACTCTGTATGGAAATACCCTGGTGTTTCTATTTCATTTCTGTCGATGGGAATATGAACAGTGTGTGTGAGAATTGTGATCATCAAGTAATCAGAAGAAGTAATCAGAAGAGAAAGAAAGGATGATTGTAGGGATCGGCTTCACTAACTTGTATTTTATTGAAGAAGGCCCATGTACCCTGTCAATGAGTTATGGTTTGTTTTTGTTTCTTGTTTTGTCTTGTTGTTGTTTGTTTGTTTGTTTTTGGTCCCTTGATTTGAAGCTAGAAGAAGTCATCTCAACATACTCTCCATGCCTGTGGATTTCTGACACCATTGCAGAGAAGCTTCTCTGTCTCTGGATGGTGATCTGCCTTCCTCTTTACTCTATGGTGTAAGCCCCGGACAGAATATCACTAATAACAAAGGATTAAGGCAGACAGGTAATGCCACTATGAAAATTTTCCTAGTGAGTGTTAGATTGACTAAAAATTATCCCTCTCAAATTGGAAAATAGTGTATAATGGACAGGCAAATTAGTGCCTTTACCAAATGGAGTGGTAATAAAGAGTGTAGTAGAAGGAAAATAAACGAATTCTCAAGAAAGGTAAGAAAAAGAATGGTGAGCTAAATTTTCCTCAATTACCTATGATGGAGTTGATCCTCTCTCGTGTCAGCATTCAAAAGATACAAATGTCACTATTTTACATAGACTGCTGATGTTGTTGACTTAAATTTCAATTTTTTTTTTAAGATTTTATGTATTTTTTTGACAGAGACCACAAGTAGGTGGAGACACAAGCAGAGAGAGAGAGGAGGAAGCAGTCTCCTCCCCCATGCGGGGCTCCATCCCAGGACCCTGGGATTATGACCTGAATTGAAGGCAGAGGCTTTAACCCACTGAGCCACCCAGGTGTCCCTAAATTTCAATTCTTATGTATAGTTTCTATGTAAATGTGAGAAAAATACCATTTCATCTTAATGAGAGCATTAAAGAAGGTGGTAAGTGGAATTACTTATACGCACCTGCGTTAAGGCAGAGTTGTGTCTATTTCCTTCAGTCCTATTCTTGCTCAAGACTGACGTTCACATTCTATGCTGCCATTTGGGTTTCTAGCTATTTAAAGTAAAAGTTTTTATTAGGCTTGATGCTACTGTTGAATATCCATAGCCATATTTTGGCAAGGAAATCAGAGACTGGCAGCCTTTTTCAATAATTTCCTATAATGTAAGAGGGCTTAATGCCCCTATTATAGAACTGATTCTATTATGCTCTCCTCTCCAGAACTAATGGAGCACTCGACTTATTCATGTTAAAGAAAATGATTGAATATGAAAAGTGTCCAGACCTTGCTTCTTGCCAGGATTAAAACTGCTCTGTCCTTTATGCTGACCAGAAAAGTCACCCCTTAATTAAGTTTATTGTTATTTTTCACCTGCCAGGAAGTCCCGTACAAAGCATATAAAAGTACATTTGTTGAAAATTATTTTAGATCTCTTTTTGAAATCCTTATTTTTGTTTTATAATGTGCAGTAATACAGTTAACATTTACTGAATGCTTAAATCATGACAGATACTCTTCCAATTCTCCTTATGAATTGACTCACACAATTCTCACAAAAACCCTAAGAGTTATGTATGGTTCTTATGACCATTTTATGGAGGAAGAAAATAAGACTCAGAGAGTTTAAATAGGTAGTAGAGTCAGGATGTAAATATACACCATCCTAGCCCTTAACCACTATGCTAAACTATTTTCCCATTTAGCTAAGCACATATGAAAGTGAATCAAGCTAGTGAGTTGGTAATCAATTCATTTATTAAAAATTTACCGAGTAACTATTATTTGTGATGTAATCATAGCAAAGTAGGCTGAATAGTAAGCTAGATAAAATATAGTTGTTTAAGTAGGTGAACCTTTTATCCAGTGATTGAGAAAGGAAAGCACGAAGCTAATTAAAATGTGAGGTAGTGTGTACGGAACTATAGAGCAAGCACCAGCTAAATAGCGGATACAAAGAGAGAAGTATATTGTAATTATTTTTGTGGTGTCAGACAATGCTTTATGGGGAAAGTAACATGTAAGCATACTCTGGAAGACTAGCAAAAGATTTGGACCAGTAGGGTTATAGAGATGCAATTTCTGGGTAAAGGGTAAAATATGAACCAAAGAAAGGAATGTCAAAGCTTGTTTGTTGTTTCATATTTTTAGTAAGGCAGAGGCATTAGTTTGAGAGTTTTATAGCACGAAAAGTACTATAGCATCATATAATGTTAGGTTTGGACGCGTTCGCAGAGATTATTTACTCTGCATAGCTTTCACTCATGTAGAAATGAAAGCCTAAAGAAATATTATGCACCTATTGCATTTATATGAGCTCTTTTTGCAGAAAGAATAAGGTTGCAAAAAGAAACATTAACTTGAACGGGATAAGTGGTATGCATCTGATGACTGAAATTGAATACCCAATTTAGGAATTTAGATTTGAACAGAGGACCAATGAAGGTTTTCTTTTTTTCTTTTTTTTTTTTTTTCAGTATGTTCAGCAGTCTTTGCTGGTCTCTGGATGCAGATCAGAGTTTAAATTGTACCTGTCACTTCTATCACTCACTAACTCTATGATTGGGGGCAAGTTCATTAATCTTTCTCTTGATGATAATACTATTTCCCTCAAAGATTACTAAAGGATAGCTTAGGTATTGCATACAAGGTGTTTATCTAATATTGGCATAGAGTATATATTAGAGTATATGGTATAGAGTGCATATTAAGTACTTAGGGATGAAATTATCACATTTGAGTTTTATGTCAGTGGCTTGATAAATTCTGTTTTCAAACAAAAACAGATGAGGAGATCATATTTTTCAAGTGTGAAAAAAATGGGGGAAAGAAAAAATTGGAAGCAGGGTGATATACATTACAATGTTCCAGGAAAGAAGTGGAACGTTACTGAACTGGATAATCAAGAAAAGAAAAGTCAAAGTCTTTTTTTTTTTTAAGATTTTATTTATTTATTTGACAGACAGAGATCACAAGTAGGCAGAGAGGCAGGCAGAGAGGGAGAGAGGAAGAAGCAGGCTCGCTGCGGAGCAGAGATCCCAATGCGGGGGTCGATCCCAGGACCCTGAGATCATGACCTGAGCCAAAGGCAGAGGCTTTAACCCACTGAGCCACCCAGGTGCCCCCAAAAGTCAAACTTTTAAAGAGAGGCTGAGTCCATGGCATTTGGTCACTGACTACATATGAGAAGAAACTGGGAGAAAACATAACTCATCGACAGGGCACACAGGTATTCCTTTAATAAAATATGAACTAATGAAGCTAATCCCTACAACCATAGGTTTTAGGGAAAAATGAAGAGCAGTAATCTATGTGCAACTCTTGAAAGAATGGCATGGGAAGAAGCAGCCCCAGCAGGAGTCATGTTTTGGAAATGTTCACAGAAGAAGCTGAGGACACAGTGGATTTTTCTGTTGACTCATCATGTGGTCTAGAAGGCCCAGTGTTTCCTCTGAGGTTTCGGGTGGAATGTGAGATTGGGTAAGCCATATAGGCAGAACAGTCTTTAGATGAGGGTATCCGGAGGGCCTGTATTTTCTGTGGCAACTGATACAAACAAGGATAAAGGGCTTGGTGGGATTGTTGCTGATGGTCTCCAAGACAGATTTAGATGTTGATACAACTGTTAGAGAATGTAGGAGAGTGGCAGGAGTGCATAAAGTCCTGTTTTCATTCCTTGGCATCTTCTTCAAAGGTAGTTTTA
This sequence comes from Taxidea taxus jeffersonii, assembly GCA_003697995.1. Classification (NCBI taxonomy): domain Eukaryota; kingdom Metazoa; phylum Chordata; class Mammalia; order Carnivora; family Mustelidae; genus Taxidea; species Taxidea taxus. The sequence goes on from ML107776.1 coordinate 21,196, forward strand.
AGAACACAGAAGGGGTTACAACATACAGAACTCGGTGAGAGCTCCATTACTTTTGATGGTATTGAGGCTGAAAATTTTAAGAAAGGAAAGGAAATGAGAAAACTATTCCATACAGCATTCTGAACATCAGTGAAAAGATCCTTAGTGAAATGGAAGTAGTTGAAACCTTATTAAATGTGCTTGAGCAATGTTTGAGATTAAAGTATCAAAGGAAATTAAATATTAGGCTTAGTCAAATATGGATAATAGACTTTAGAAAACAATTAAAATGCTCAATGATTTTATAGATCAACAAGAAAAACAGGAAACACTCAAATAAGAGTAAAATAATAAATAGGGGTCAGAAGTCAAAAGAGCCAATTTTAAAAAAATCATAGGAGAAATATTTAACACAGCTATTAATAAAAAAAATAAGATAAAATGAGATAACATCCTTCCTTTAACATATTGAAAACTTGAAATTAAATTCTATATAATAGGGGCACTTGGGGTGGCTCAGTTGGTTAAGCATCTGACTTTGACTCAGGTCCTGATCTCAGAGTCCTAGGATGGAGCCTTCCATTGGGCTCCACACTCAGCAAGGAGTCTGCTTGTCCCTCTGTCCCTCCCTAGCTCATGTGTGTGTGCGTGTGTGTGTATGTATGCACGCTCTCTAATAAATTAATAAACTCTTCAAAAAATTCCTTATAAATATGGAATTTTTATATAAGTAAAGTGGTATATTTTTTTGAAGATTTTATTTACTTAAGAGAGAGAGAGCACATGAGCAGGGGGAGGAAAAAGCAGACTCCCCACTGATCAGAGAGCCTGATATGGGACTTGATCCCAGCACCCTGGGATCATGACCTGAGCTGAAGGTAGATGCTTAACTGACTGAGCCACCCATGTGCCCCAAGTATATTGATATATTTTTGTGTAGATATTCATCCTGGTGTTTGAAAGGAGGCAGAAAATGAAATCTCTCTTATGTTTCTGAGGAGAATGATGAGTTAATTTGTAAAATGCCCCCCCCCAAAAAGTCCCCCCCCCCAAAAAATGTTCCCAACAGACAACTAGTTTTATATAGTAAGTGTATTTAAAATATTCACATACTTTGATCCCTTAATTCCACTTTTGGAATATATCCTAAGGAAACTCCAGATGTATACTCAAGGATTTATTTATATGCATTCTAATTACAATATTATGGAATAAAATATTGGAAATACTCTAAAAATTCAAATAAAGGTGGACAGCTGTTAAGTCTCAAACCTCAAAGTCTATTAAAAGATATTGGACAACACTGACAGTATTTTAAATACATTTTATTATGCAATATTGGATGCACAAGAAAGAATATTTTTTACATGTATGTACAATTTGATGCATTATTAAAAGTACATGCATGAACCACCTAATAATAAGTACTAGAACATTCTCAAATATCACTGAAGCTATCTATTGGACTTTTACCTGTTCAACTAGTATACAAAAACCTATCCCTAATTTCTTGATTATGTTTATGGTATTACTGAAGTGTAACATACATAAAGATGCCCAAATCATACATATGCAGGTATTGGATATTATAAATGGACATAACCAGCATCTAAATCATCAAACTGAACATAAGAAGCCCTCCCCAAGGAGGCTTCTACTCCTTGTGCTTCTCCCTAAAGGATTATCATTATTCTGACTTCTAATATCATAACTAGTTAGTTATGCCTGATTTTGAACATTATATACATCAATTCACATCGTATGTATATTTGTGTGTGTCTCACTTCTTTCAAAGAATTTTATATGTGGCTTATCTTATTTCCAGAATGTTGGAGTAAGGTTTTCTGAAAATCTCCCCTTTATATAAGAAAAAGAACACTGGCAAAAACTGTTAAAATCAGCAGTTTCAGAATTTTGGAACAATGTGAAGCAATTTGAGTAATGTTTTTACTCAAGATAAACAGTGGAATCTTAGTAAACAGAGAGTCTTGTGGCCTTTTTAAAAAATTTTTATTTTTATTTAAACATATAATGTAACCCCACTACCCTCTCTCAACCCCCCTCCCCCCCACCCCCCTCAGTTTGCTTTATGACATTAAGAGTCTCTTTTGGTTTGTCTCCCTCCTGATCCCATCTTGTTTCATTTATTCTTTTCCTGCTCCCTTAACCCCCACTCCCGTTGCATCTCCACTTCCTCATGTCAGAGAGATCATATGATAGTTGTCTTTCTCCAATTGACTTATTTTGCTAAGCATAGCAGGGTCGGGCCTGGTTAGTACTTGGATGGGAGGCCCTTTTTTTTTTAATCCATATTCTCCTTTTTTTTTTCTTGTGGCTTTTTTTAACTTGTCCTATTCACATCCCTTCTGCCCAGCTCCATAGTAGCCTTAAACACCAACTATGGTAGCTGTGAAAACAGAGAGCTTAGCATCCACAGGACACAGAAGAATAAATTTGGAGCACCCCCAAAGCCCATCCCCACAGGTTTGCCACATTTGACCCTTCTGGAAAAGCTTCATTCTCAGATCATGTTTTTATTTTACCTGACTTGGAGCTCTCTCTAAGTGAGCTACCTACAAGGCATTTTACAAAAACAAAACAAAACAAAAAAAACCCCAAAAGAAATTATTAGCAATGTTTAACTTGAAGCTGCTTGAGGCAGCATTACTAGTTGGGGCTATGAAAAGCCTAATGGGAGACCTTAAAAGGAAAATAAAACCTGGGGAATAAGCCATTCCTAAGAAGCTTTGAGAAGCTTTAGTTTATTCCTGGGAATCTAGAAGGTCACATACATACACAGAACTGAGAATATGTGCAAAGCTATACACATGCCCAGGAAAGACCTGAGAGAGCCCCAAGCTCTCACCTTTTGTTGACCTTGAGGCTCTGTAGGAACAAGAAGTAAAGACTAATGCAGAGTTATAAACTGCCTCCTGGAGCATGTAAACAAGTCCCAATGTATATTAAACGTATAATAATCAGGTCCAGCAAGGGTGCAGGACACATAATCAATATACAAGTATCAGTGGTATTTCAATATACTAGTAATGAACAATCTGGAAAAGAAATTGGGAAAATAGTTACTTTAAAGAGCATCAAAAAACAAAATACTTCAGAAAACACTTAAACACAAGGCATGCACTGAAAACTACAAAACATTATTGAAAGAAATTATAGAAGATCTACATAAAAAGAAAAACAGAGGCACATGGGTGGTTCAGTCAGTTAAGCATCCGACTCTTGATTTCGGGTCAGGTCATGATCGAAGTGTCATGAGACTGAGCCCTGTGTCGAGCTCTGCACTGGGTGTGGAGCCTGCTTGGGATTCTCTTCCTCTTCCTCTACCCAGCCCCCCTTTCTTTAAAAAAAAAAAAAGAACAACATCCTATAGTCCTGAGGAATTAAAATGGTTCAAATGAAAAACTCCCCAAATTCATTGATGGGTCAATGTAATCCATTGTCAAAAGTGTCATTTCTGGATATTTTGTATCCCCCATGGAGAGAAAAAGATAGTAATACAATACCATGGCCCTTAGGATTCTGTTTGTATGGAAACAGTATGGATCTTCTTGCTCCTGCAGTTCCCTAATACCATTTATTTAATGCCAGTTGCATTATTGACCATGGGACAGCATCTTCATTGTGCAGCCCATGAATATTGTTTCCCAGTGACTCAAAAGTTGTTACTGTGCTTCACTGATGATAACCACAAAGGTAACTATTATTCAGAGTACAAAGGAAGGTATAAACAATAATTATTTTTCTGGTCATATTAACTTAATGATTTGAAAATATAAAACAACATCTCTCCAACTGCATCTTCTCTTGAACTCTTTAGGCTGCACTCCTAGAATGTGGTCTCATTTAATGTTGTCCATACCCTTGCCTTCCACACACTGCCACCAGTGTAGAAGGGAGGCAAGGACCCAGTGTTCATTGCAAGAATGGATCTCTTCATGCATGGAATATCCATCCCTCATTGAGTGTGGTATAATCCTGACTGATGAAGGTACAACCTCACCACATCAATTAATCAGAAAATCCCTTTGGCATTGTGGAGTAAATGTCCTATTGCCTTCACAGGTATTAGGTGCAGCCATTCCTTAGAGACTGCCTGGAACATGGTGCAGAACTCGTGAAGAAGGTGGATGACCTCCTAGGTACTGATGGTGGGGATCCTAAGAATAAATATTGGCTGCTGCCATCCCTGCTGCCCTTGGCTGCTACAGACTTGAGGCATAACCATGGTCCAACACAGAGGAGTAAGAATCCACAAAGGGACCTACCCAGAGTAGGCCCCAAGGGCTGACAGTGGACCATTGTTAGCCCAGCACTCTGAGCGTCTCTGCCTTCTCTTATGGGATAAAAGTCATCCCAAACCAGTGTGTCAATACTATTCTGGTGGCCCAGTCCCATTGGAATATCTAGTCAATCCCATAGTCTCATTAGAGGGTCAAATACCTGAAGTTGAAGCAGAGACTGTGGCCCACATGGACCCTGATATTGACTCAGGGGACCCCAACTGGACGGTACTCCGGCCCTGGCAGGTTTGAGCTACTGGAATGGGACTTAGAAAGTTTTGAGGTTGATGCTTCCAATAATACTCACCTGGGACCAAGTCTAGGCTCTAGGTGCACTGCCCAGAGAACACTGCTGGCCCTGGTGAGTTCCAGGCATAGGAAGTATACTAGAACATTTTTGCGAAGGCATTCCAAAACATGGGGATGCCCAAAGCATGGGGGCACAGAGCAGGAGCCCCTCTAGCACAGGTTGAAGAAAGATATTGGCACAAACCATTAGTTTACAAAAATCCATTTCCTTTTCTTCTAGGTAGACAGCAAGATTGTATTTTCCAGGTTTCCTTAGTATTAGGTGTGACCCTGTGAGTTCTAGCTAGTGAATTGTTTGTAAAGAAGTGAGATATGCCAATTCCTGACCTAGCCCATACACTTATAGGATATATCTCAAAATTCAGGATAAGCTTGGGAGCTATGCTTCACAGAGGACCTAACTTGTCTTCATGGTCTGAATTATTTAGTGAAGCAGAACCCTCTACCCCCATGGCAGACTGAATTTGGAGAAAGAAATACACTTCTATTGCATGAGACTACTGAGTTTTCAGAGCCTAGCTGTTATAGTAGCTAAATTAATATGGTAATATTTTAAGGCTGTGTATATTTATGTCAGAATTCTTAAAGTTATTAAAATTAAGCCTGTGAAATAATTTAGAAAAGGGGATTATTTCTACTAAAGGCCAAAATAAGTTTATTGAGCATTTTGCCCTAAAATTAAGATGCAGCTGATAACATTAACTTCACATATAAGAGAAATACTGTAGACGTAGTCTGCTTTAGTTTTACCAAGATTATTGACCACATTTCTCATGGATCCTTTTTAGCCATATACTTACAAATAAAAGGGTAGAAACTATGTCAACTTGGTGGAAATTTCTAGTCAAGTTCCAACACCTCTGTCATTGTTTCTCTTTTCTTCATTTTTAGTAGCAACTTGAATAGAGACAGATGAAAAATGCTTATCTAATTTGCAGGTGATAAAAAACAACCTGGGATAATATGATATGTCAGAATCAAGATTCAAAATTATAGACTGAAAAGATGGACTGAAATAAAGAAAATGAAATTCAGCAAAAATAAATGTAAGATATGGAATTGAATTTTAATGTAATTTACCTCAATATGGCAGATATGGCTTGTTGTAAAGGGTAAAATTGAGGACATTTCTCAAAGGAGTGATTCAAAATCCACAACTTGCCAGATAAATCACAGAAATGATACTATAGTTGCCCATAAAAAAATTGCTCAGATAAAGATTAGGAGTACAGATAGATCTGGAACCCTTAAAACAATGATTCTTAGCAGAGCTTTGTTTTGTTTTTTTTAATTTGTGGATATATATATATATCCACAAATTAAAAATACACATACACACAAATATATATGTAGTATATACATATATATGCATATATACTTATGTATATGTATATATATATACTATATATATATTTAAAAAATATATATTTTAATCATTCCATGCTTTTGGCATAGGAAGCATTACTACCCAGCTATGCTACATATCCAATAATACACGAGCCAGGTCAAGACTTCAAAGAACTGTCTTCCTTCATTTATTACCTTCAAATGTCCTACAAGATATTATTATGGGCAAACATTTTTTAGAATCACCTAGGCTTAAAACCTAACTACAGTTAACACAAAATCTTAAAGTATTATTACAAGGTATTAATTTTCCAACTATATACTATGTGTAAAAAGGGAGCTTATATTTTGGTTTTTGAACAGAACTTTACTGGTAGCTATCTACAAGTTCAGATAATTATGTCACTGGTAGTCATACCATTCACTTCTATATCAGCTGGCTTTTGATGTTGGTGTATTAATGGAGATTTTATGTATAGGTGCAATCATCTCTTTTCTTTGTTATGTCTGCCATTTAGTCCTTTGCATATTGAAGCACACATTATATGCTACTCTTTAAAAAAAAGTCTCATTTATATTACACTTAGGATTTTAACTTTTTTTTACTATCTTTAGAATTCTTCATTTCATTAAGGTTTTTACAAAATACATAACTCAAGCATAATTGTCTATGTCCACCCCCAAATAGAATGAAATAGGTGGTTAGCACACAAACTTAATGATCTTTTTCATTTTTAAAAATATAAATACTAACAATGTTCAAGGCTTTACAATTTTCTTCTCTATGTTACTTTTTAAGGTTTTAAAGCTTTTAATGAGTACTCTGCTTGTCCTCAGGGTACACTGCCCACAGGCAAGGAATATGGATACATTCCTGAGGGTGACACACACTGATCTATGTTGCCTCCGTCTTTTAAAAACTAAACAACCAGATGTCCTCCAACAGTTCTCACACTTTCATTAAGTCTCTATTACAAAGTAATAATAGAAAGGGGTTAAGTTCCCAGTAGCATTCCAGCTCTCACGGACCAATCATGAAAGGCGAGAAGGAAAACCCTGGTTTCTTCCAGGATAGAATTGTTTCCTTTTATCCAGAACAATCCCAGTAACTGATATAGTATATATATGTGCGTATATATATAATATTTAATTATATATTATTATTATGTATTATATATGTAAAAGATTTCTTTATTTTAGAGAGAGCCAAAGTGGGGAGGGGCTGATGAAGGAGAGGGAGAGAGAGAATCCCAAGCAGACTCCCTGATGAGCACGGAGCTTGATCCCACCACCTTGAGATCATGACTTGAGCTGAAATCAAGAGCCCAACCCTCTACTGTCTGAGCCACCCAGGGGTGAGCTGCCCCCAATAACCTATGTAGTTTAAATGCTGGTTTATATCAAAACATTTTTAGATTAAATAGTGTTGAAATAAAGGCAATCTTTTGGTTGGGTATTTCAGAAGAGGTTAAAGTGTAGAGGAAGTTCATGTTGGTAAAGTACCACTGAAAGCACATCCCCCACCAGGAGTCATTTCACTTGCCAACTTTGGGGGCAGAGCCAGGGCTCCTGCCTTAGAATGAAATCCGAGGCAAGAACCTCCAGCACACAGCTGACTCGCTCCTGGTTTTTCCGGGTTTGATCTTGTTGCCCAGCTTTTGCTGCGCAGTGAGGAGCGCTCACTTCATTTTCACAAAATGCCGGTAATTCTGGAATTGGTCCTCTGAAAGGTAGTTGGCCAGAATGTCCAACCTCACACATTCCCTCTTTACCCCGGTGGCCACCGCATTTTCTGGAAACGCAGCCCCTCCCTCTGTGAGCCCAGGGGCACCCCTGGCTTGGCCTCCGCGGAGACCCCCACCTCATACACCTGCGGCTGCGAGCAGGAGGCCTTCTTCTGCTGCGTGGGGCCAGGGCGTAGGGGAAGGGGTTAGAGCGCAAGCTCCGTGCGGACCCTCGGGGCGCTGGGGGGCGGGGTCGTCCTCACCCGGGTCACGTGGTGCGGCTCACGCAGTACGCGCTGCCAGGCCGAAGCCCGCGGGCACTTCGAGCTGGCGCGTGAAGAGAAGGTGAAGAGAAGGTGGTCCCGGGGTCCTGGGGTCCCGGGCCTGTGCGCCCTTAATGCTGTTCTGGTCAGCGCCGACCGACTTGGCGCGAGGGCCTGTGGTCTCGTCACACGGCCTCCTCCTGTCTTCACGGAGGAGCTGACGGTGGCCCCCGCGGTGGAGCCCGTGAGTGTCTGGCCTCGGGATGGGGGTGGGGCGGAGGTGGGAGACCAGGCCCACGGCCAGCACCCCTCCTCTGCTGTTGAGCACATGGCTGCCAGGAAACGTCTTCCGGCCTTGGCTCCCGTTTTTGAAGTGTTGCTCCCCACTGTCTAGGGCTTCAGTGCGTTCAGAGAACCGGATATGGGTTTTTGTCTCCTGGCAATCGTTTCCCCAAGCGTTGAAAGTTGACACCAGCCTTTTGGGCCTGTAGTTGTGGCCCTGAGTGGAACTGCCCGCACTTGAAGGCCTCTGGCTTCCTTGCTCCCGCTGCTCCATCTTGGAAACCTCCAGCCGCGAGCAGTGGGCTTCCTGCACCGAAAGCCTTGCACAGCCCGCCCCTGCCCAGACTGCTCTGCGCTGGTGCGGGGGGTGGGGGGGGCAGGGCGGCTCCTCATACCTGGGTTCTGAGCGGTAGGAAGAGACCAAGGCATTGGTGCTCCCCTCGAATCTTGGATGGGACACTGGCCTGTCCACATGGCTCCTGTGATCAGGAACAGCTTTCCTTCCAGAATTCTCTGCGTGGGTGTGGACTGCATGGGTGGGCGGGCATCCAGGTAGCCCTCCTGGGCTCCCCCACCCAGCTCTGGGCTGCCTTGCCCTCTTTGACTTCTAGGAATGTTCTGGAAAGAGGAAAAGGATGACTTGGTCCTGCCAAAGTTGCTTCACAGGTTCCGGGCCTAGGCCTTCTTTCTCTAGCCTCTGCAGGTCTTTGCTGAAATCGCCCTCCCAAGGCTCTGGATGCCTGGAAGGTCTCTCATCTTCACCCACCCAACTGAGGGGGTTGGAGGCTGTGGTAACTGGAATATGAGTTTGTGCCGTTGTTGCTCTTTCTCTCACTGGGATATGAGTCGCCTTGGAGAGGGGTGGGATGCCTCTTTAGAGAGGTATTCTGTTAGTTTTCAGGTACTGAAGAGAAATGGACTTTGTAAGGGATACATTTGGCTGAGGTTTCAGATGTCTCTACTGGGGACATTGAGTCATGTTCTAGGGATTCATCGAAGTCAAACCCAGGTCTGCTAGATCCATTTTGGTTTCCATTCTCATCAAGAGTAGCCATCTTGGGGGCACCTGGGTGGCTCAGTGGGTTAAAGCCTCTGCCTTCGGCTCAGGTCGTGATCCCAGGGTCCTGGCATCGAGCCCCACACCGGGCTCTCTGCTGGGCTCTCTGCTCTGCGGGGAGCCTGCTTCCCCCTTTCTCTGTCTCTGCCTGCCTCTCTTCCTACATGTGATCTCTGTCTGTCAAATAAACAAATAAAATCTTAAAAAAAAAAAAAAAGAGTAACCATCTTGTCCTAAGCTGTATATCCAGTTTCTTTGGCCAGTGCAAAGTAGAGCATGCTCTTAGTACCCGTGGAAGGCTGGGGCACCTGGGCAAAATGTGGCTTCAGGGAGGGTACCAGGTAGATGCCAGTCAACCTCAGAGTTGCAAAGGCTGCAAGCTGACACTGTGAGCTGGGGACAGGGATGCACCCCCTTTAGGAGACAGATTGTCAGTGGCAGTCTCCAAGGATCTGGGGAAGTGCTGGCTCCATGACAGGAGTGGCTCTCCCTTGCCCAGAGGAACATTATGCCATTTGTCCTAAGCCCAACCATCTGCTGATGCTCAGACCTCCCTGCCTTGGAGAAGCAGGGCTGAAGAGTTCACTTCATAGTCTGCTATGAAGTGAAGTCTCCCCCTAGGGGTTCATGCTGTCTTGACATAGCAAGTGTCTGGTGTTGCATCCCATCTCGGAGGCAACCTTGAACAGAAGTGATACCCATGGAGCCTGAACACTCCTGGCCAGAGATGCGGAGTGGGAGGAGTGGGGGGGTGGGGTTGGATGCTTAAAGATGCTGGATAGAACTGGGAGAAGGAGCTATAAAGGGAAGTCTCTCTTGTTGCAGAGGTACCTGAGCTGGTCAGTGCTGCTGGTGGACTTGTCAGGGGAAAGAAGATGGGGGGGTAGGTGTCCCCCACTATTCCAGGCTCCCCATACTCTCTTGGGAACTGCAGTGTCAGGGCCCTACCTCACATTAGCACAGTCATAGTTGCAGAAGAGCTGAAATGGTAGCTTTGGGGCCAAGGAGTGCAATGGTGCCCTGAGATGTTTAACATCATGCTGGCATCAGGTTGGTTCTCCCCAGATTTGATTAGAGTCTTGAGTGTGAGGTCTGCTTGCAGGTTCACAGCACTTTTGCTTTAGCAAAAGCTTTGCTCCTCCTGATCATGCTGCTTTCCTGAGCTGGGGTCAGAAATGAGGTGCTTTGGGCTAAAGGAGTTAGAGGTGAGAGTGTCTACAGGCTCAGATCTGCACATGCAGCTTATCATCTCTGTCATGGCCACAGCCATCCTCAGGGCTGCATGGGGCTCCCAGGCCAACTCTGAATTCAAACCTTGCTGCTGCTCGGGGGCTTAGCCACACTCAACCATACTATAGGCCATGCTGTGCCTATAGCAGTTATGATGGGCTGGTCCTGGGGACAGGGCTTCAGGGGGATGAATCCAGATAAAGTCAAATATTAATTACTTGAAATCATTTTTGCAGGTAGATTAATTTTCTGCTAATGAATTTCATGGATTATAAAGGGAACATTACAAAATATTATAAAAAGAGGTGTTGAATCATATAGGTTCAAAAACCACTGCTATAAATGTCTACATCTCACCTATAAAAAGGTTTGATGTCCTCTAGAATTCAGAATAATAGTGATGGTTTGTGATGTGTTAATAAGGAATTTAGAATATAGCCATTTAAGGGAAATGTCAGATATCTAGGAATAAAGAGGATGTGAGAGGAACTTTACTGAACATATGCTATGCAGCAAGTATTATGCTTATTTATTATCCTTTTTATATCATTTTAAAAAAATGATTATAATCAGTTTAGGTAGATATTATTTCTCCATTTAAAACTGAGGAAACTCAGAGCATTATAATAAACTATTTAGATAGATGCTATTTCTCAATTTAAAACTAAGGAAACTCAGAGCTTGTGTCACTTGTGTGGGAGGAAAAACTATTTTATTGTAAATATGGGATTGAGACCCAACTCTTTGGGTTCAAAGCCTAAACTCTTAACCATTGTGCAAGAGAAGATTAACTAGGGCATAATAGCTGTCTCCAGTTCCTGAGAGGGCTGAGGTTCCAAAAGAGTAGGTTTTATCTGGGCCATTCCGGAGGCTATAAAGCTTGGAATAGTGAAGAGAAATTAAATGATAGATTTTGGCTCAGTTTCAAGAACTTTATAAAAACTAGTTATCCCTCAAGGGACTAGACAGGCCCAGGAGGTACTGACTGGAAAGGGTGTCAGCAAACAATAAAACTTTGATTATCTTATGTCAGAGTTATTGAAGAAAGATTTTCTTCATTTGCGTCAGAGGTTAACACAGTTTTGTTTTGTTTTAAAGGATTGATTTATTTTAGAGAGAGAGTGGGGGGGGCAGGTAGGGGCAGAGGGAGAGAGAGAATCTCAGGCAGAGCCCCCAGGTGAGCACATAGCCCCACACAGGGCTGCTCCCAGGACCCATGAGAACATGACCTGAGCTGAAATCAGCAGCTAGATGCTTAACCAGCTGAGCCATTCAGGCACCCCCAGATGTTAACTCAATTTTAACTCAGATTCAGTGACTCTTCTGAATTATTTTGTTCAGCCTTCTACATGGAAGTCCCTTCTATAACACCCTGACATGTAATCATAAAGCCAGTAGGAGCCTATTATCTTCTATGTATTCTTGTCTGCCATTAATTCATAAAAGTTTCCAGGATTTTATTTATCCTTGATTCCCACCATAAATTCTTTTCTGGAGCAATGAGGCAGGGAAACATATTTCCCCAAGAAGTTCATACCATCAGAAGACAGCACAAAGGATCAGGAGGATTTTTCTTATATTGATATTTTCATTTCTATTCATTGGATCTTTAAGTGTATGAAGATGGTGGTCATGTTTTCAGGTTGTCTTTGATAATTGCTCATTTCATTTCACTCACTTCATCTCACTTATTAGTTGGCCAACCCTTTCTTGAAGATATTTTAGTTTTTAAAAAATTCCTTTTATGGTATGGGCACCAAAACAAACATAAGTGTATATACCATCTTCACACAAAATTTAAGGAGCTCTTTAGCTCTGATTAGCATCTTGACTCCTCTTTCAAAAAATCTAGTGAGTTAAGGGGTTAAAACTCTGAAGTATAAGAAAAAAACCAGTTATACCAAAGCAAGTGTATGTTACATACTGAGGTATAATAAAAAAATCTTCTAATGATTACTTTCATGATGGATTATTATCCAACACAGCTACAAAAGTCTCGGACAGATGAAGACTATCTTTTTCTCCAAGCGGATCAGAACATGAATTTTAAAGGTTCGAGGATTTTCAACTCCAGGACGGTCACCGGGAGTCACACCTTGTAGCTATAGTGGTAATAAAAGAAAGCAAATAAAAGAAAGAAATTTTTGACAAAAGAGGTAGTGGTGGATTGCCACTGAGTTGCCCTGGACCCTGGTCTGTGGATTTGACCTCAGTATTTTCAGACTTTTTATATTTCACTGCCTTGAACCTTGTTGACATTTGCTTGTTTACCGTGCTTCTTGCCTGCTTCTACATAATAAAGTAAAAAGGAACATAAGTGCCCTTTCAGTTAAATATAGATATAAACTATATAAGGGACATTGGTGGGAGGATAAGCAGTGCAAGTCACTCATTTGGAAAAAAGAATTTTCTAATTGTAGGCCAAATATTTAGGTTAAAAAATTACCAGTGTCTTGAGTTTCTAACTTATTACTGGCACTCTAAAAATCAGTGGAACTTGTCATAATGTTCAGAGATAATGGCTACTCTCTGACAGCAACAGAAAGCAATTATATTTGTATAGCAGTAAATTTTTTAGACTTTAAAAGAATTATTTTAATACAGATATATTAAAGCCTTAGAGGAGAAGATAATTTGAGATCCCATATAAATCTGTGATCATTTATTCTCATCATTCTATGGCCAGAAGAATTAAATGGTTTTCCAAGCTCTACACCTCTTTAGTTCATACAGATTGACCTAAAAGTGACAACTTTAAATAACCTGCCTGATTCTCTTTCCACAATTCCATATAATTATGAGATGTTGGAGCAAGATTCATATATGTTAGTCTGTGCTTCATATACCTAGCAAGATACAACTCAAAGACTGTGTTATGGGTGTGTTGAATGGAATAGATAACAAATGTTTTCCCCAACCTAAATTTCCCAGTGGGCCTCCCTTAACATGAGTTTATTCCTTGTCCTTTTACTCCCTGAGTATGGTTACTCTTACAGAAAAAGCATTAGAATATCAATTGAGAGAAAAATGAGGTCTTTGGAAGGGTTCTTCCCACTGTTACCCCAGAGCATGGAATTATTAGTAATTTAGCTAATTGGATACAATGAACGCTGAAAAAATATGTGTACCTCTTTTGAAGGGTGAAGGATATTTTTTCTGATAGGCTGATGAGGTCAAGTTTCAGACAGTGCACAAAGTGGGAAAATTTCAGAATTACTGATAGCTATAAACCATACTGCCTCAGAAAATCAGGTATTTTATTCTGCTAGGTATATATATGAGTGAGCTGAAGGGGATGTAAGGCACTTGTCAAGGCAAAAAAATTGGTATCCCAAAGGCTTCCCTGGGCAATTGGGTTGTGGGTTTGAAGCCATGAAATGGGAGGACAGCTGATTTAGGCAGTGAACTATTTACTTAATCCACAGTGTTGCCCAGAGAAGACCTTGGATTTTCAAAGCCGAATCTATCAAAGAAACCAACAAAAAACAGGTAGACTAAACAGCTTCGCACCACCTTGCTTGTATCCATAAATATCAGAGCAAACTTTATCTGAGCTTCTGCCTCCAGCCTACTTGCAAGTGATGTCATTATGCAGACCTAGCTTTGGCATGAAGGCATAATTAGTATTCGGTCTGACAGAAAACCATTTCATTTAATTCCACTGGCTGAGATCCAACCGGCAGTATATATATGACAGCATACGAAACAGGCACTTTGGGTAAAAGCAAGCTTGGCATTAGTACGCTGAACAGTGACCTGGAATGGGAACAGGGACAGAGCAAGGTTGGAAGGAGCAAAGGAACAGAGGGAGTTGTCATTCCAGTTCAGAAACCCACTGAGTTCATGTTTTCGATGCAAAGAATGAGGGTTATTTAATAAAGATTCGTATGCCCTGTTAGTCATCTGTCTGACAGATTTATGAACATAGTCATGATTAACTTTTAACCTGAAAAAATTACAGAAATCCTCATAGGAATTTACCTGGAATGAGAATCTGATCCCACATGTTAAATATCTTTTGCAATAGGAGGATGTATGCTGTCTCTTTAACATAGTAGTTCTTTCTCTGTGACCCCTAGCATTTTGACTTATGTGGGAGCTGTCTGTGAAAAGTATTTAACACAGAGATTATAATTAACCAGTGATGACATTTAATGCTCCAGATGCATCCCCATGCTTCTCTTTCCTGTTCTGTGTCCTGGGAGAGTGACTTGTATAGACTCTATTGTTAGTCTTCTCTGTCCTATGGCTTCTAGTTGAATTTTATCAGTAGGAGGCACCAACAAGAGATTTGGAGATTGAGAGGAAATTCCTGCAGGTTCCCTATGGGTAGACTCTGCCCTCTACTGAAGTCTATAATTCCTTTTAGGTGGCCCTTTTATTAGAGTAGTCTCTGAGTTCTATAGTTACTCCTGTCCTTGGTCTTTTTTAGGACTAAGAGTATTACCCTGTTCTCAGTAACCCTGGGGTACTGCATCATGCATTTCCTCCCCCTAAACCTTGCCCATGGCTTTGAAAATGGCCTTCATTAAACTCACCTCAAATTGTTTAATTTTGGCTTTTCATCTGTTTCCTGATGACTGTTACTGACAGTTACAGGTTCTGACATGCCTGGACAAAAGTCAGAATCATCCAGATAATGAAAAGGAGAATGTAACCATAGAAGTCTAGGAGACTGTTGCTTCACAGGAATGGAAGGAATGGAAAGTAGTAGAATTAATTGGTGGGATTTTGAATGGAAAGGAGTCTCTTATGTATGAGATCACTGTTAATTGTCCTGAAAATCGTGGGCAAGGATGTTTCTATAAATTTATCGCTAGTAGAAGATGTGCTTTGATTTTGTTACAAAAGTAAGGCCAGATTAAGGTCAGTTTATAGGTTTTTTAAATTTATATCTATAGTCATGGAATTGATGGTCATGAATGAAAATAACAGTTTTTACTTGGTCAATGTGAGAATCAAGCTTTCCATGAAAACCTAACTTATGTCCTTTTCAAGCCCCACATCCCAGCATTATCATCCATGCCAGCACCTTTATGCAGGGTGAATAAGTCATTAGTAAATGGGAAGTGGCCTTCTGGCTCACTTTTTTAATCTTTTACCTACTTTCATTACTTTACTCTTTACTTCCTCTTTTGTAAATAAATCTTATTTATTGATTGAATAAATCTTTAATTGATTCATGCTTTATCTTTTTTCCTACTTTAGTTCTTTCATCCTCTCTCATAAATATTTTTGATATGAAGTAAGAGAGGCAGTGAACAGGGGAGAGAAGAGCAGACATATATGACTAGAAGAGGGGGCAGTTTATTGTGAGAAGATTGGACAAAGTGAAGCAGGTGCTGAAGGGTGCAACAAAACGTTTTACTCCTGTATTATCCTTGCTGAGAATGCTTGCCTCACAATGGGTTCAGTTTAGGTAAATAGTATAATAAGTTTTTGTTATGGTAATAACAAACAACCAAAGTATATTGCAAATCAAGAGAAAACTTTGACATTTTCACTTATTAACAGTGGCCATAAGACGGCAGAGAAAATGTGCATTTATATGACCAAAACCTAGCAGAGTTCACAATATATTATTTTTTTGAATCAGCAAATATTTTTTGAGTGCTTAGTATGTGTCAGGTACTGTCATATATGCTGGGTACCTTGCTGTGGGCGAGATGAATGTACCTCCCTTTTCTTGTGGATGTTACATTCTAGTTGGGGTAGACAGCCAATAAAACATGAGTTAAATATTTAACATGCTAAATAGTGATTGCCAAAGGAGGTCATCAAGAAAATGTGACCACCAGTGGGCAGTCAGAGGCTCCACATCCCTTTCCATGTCTTTGGATGTGTGTCCACCCACTGTGGGGACCATTTTCAAGGACACATATAGCCTTGAGAGAACAAGTGTTGTTGAGACCATCTGGACTGAGTACCTGACTTAGACCTTGCTAAGGCTTCTTTGTAAACTTTTGAGATTCCGGTGAGTGGGTGTGGAGATCTGCCTGTCTGTAGCACTCAAGACAAGCCTTGAATATAAGTTATTTTCTTACCCAACCTGCCACCTCCCAATCCAGGGTAGTTTGCTGCTTTCTTCAGTCTCTCTATGCCCTCTGTGATGGGGACCAGTTTTCAAACCAACAGTAAGTGCTCAAGAGAAAAATGAAGCAGGGAAGGAATATAGGAAGTGCTAGAGAGAAGTGTTGCAGTTTTAAAAAGGGCAGTCAATGAAGGTTTTACTGAGAAGATGACATTTGAACAAAGACTGGAAGTAGTTGAAGATGCCCATCCATATATGGATATCTGGGGAAGGCGTAGAATTGGGAATAGCTAGTGCAGAATACCTGAGGCAGAAGCATGTTTGGAATATTGAAAAATGAGAATAAGAATGTTAATACGGTTAAAGTAGAAGAAGTCAAAGAGGTAGAGGTAAGAGAGAGACAGCTTGTGTAGGTCAGGGGATAGCAAATAAAGAACCAGACAGTAAATATTTTAGGCTTGCAGGATAAGATCCCTTCGCATATTCTCCTCCTTCTGTTTTTCCTCTCTTCTCCTCCTCCTTCGCCTTTTTCTTCTTCCTCTTATGCTCTTGCTTCTTCTGCTTACCCCTGAAGAATGTAAAAATCATTCTGTGCTGGGGTCCAATGTCTGGATTTGACCGCAAATAGGAATTTGACAGTCCCTGATATCAATGACTTTAAGGGGGTGGGTGGGTGGGTGGAAATCACTTACATTTTACGAGGGTCAGTTTCTCTGCCCTCTAGAAAATAGACCATAGAGAACAAAGACAGAACCAGGAAACAGTCAGCAAGTCTTGCCAACTATCCAGCCACAGACGATGATGATGGGACAGACTCTGGGATTGCTGTGAGAGGTAGGCATCTTGTCAGAAGCATGAAAACACTGGGCTTCTGTCAGAGGGGTGTGGGGTGGGGTAGAGAGGTGGGGGGGTGGGCTAGTGCAGATTAGTATGTGTGGGGATATTAAATGACAGTCTAATGAATAAAAGTTACTGTTACGGAGCTATATTAAAAATAATTAATTACCCTCATCCCATCCTCATCCTCAATTGATATCTCAATTATGAGATATCAACTGGTTACTCTCTGCCATGGATTGTAATTGGAATTACATAAACTTTTTATTATTAGCTTTTCACAAACAAATGTCCCAGAAAGTAGATACTGTGAGATCAGTTTGTAAGGTTTTAAACTTGAGACAACTGAGACCCAAAGAGTTGAAGTAACTTGTCTGAGGTCTCAGAGTGAGTGGCGAAGTAGAGTTCAGACCTGGGCCATGTAGCTCCTAAACCAGTGTTTTCCTGGAAATACTGTTTTTCCATTAGTACACATACCGGTTGTCTCTTTTTAATGATCTCACTTGGATTTTTCTCTTCTGTGGCATAGAAATCTGTACGTGGGGAGAAGTATAGGCTTATCTATTGATGGATGATTTTCTGAGGTTATATTCTTTAGAGAAAACTAAGTATTAAGTGAAAAACGATCTGTTTTATTAGTGATGTCAAATGTAATGATTTCCCTTTGGCTTAGTGTAGTCTGACAGAAAAATACTCCAATTCTAGGCTAATTGATTTTTGCCATAATTCAAACAAATAGAAATTTCCATGATCTTTGCTTAAAATAGAATGTGATTATCCTTGCCCTTATATGCCCTGCCCACTATAATCTTTAAGCTTTCCCTTTCATTTAAATGTCCTCTTCAGTGATTCACCTATGGACTTTCATGATTAATGCTGGGCTCATTTAATATGTTAGTTGAATTTGATTATCCAAGGGACTGGTGATCTAGAAAGTACAGCATCTGACACCAATAAAAATTGTTTCTCATCACAGTTTAGTAGATAGCTAACCTCCATTGTCTTGGGCCAAAGTAAATATCTGCTTTAAAAACCAGTTTTAACATTCCTTTCCCTCTTTTCATGCTTAGAATGGAAGAGTAGCTGTTCAAACTGAGATGCAGAAAGCTTTTGTTAGTATGTGAAAGATTCATAAGTTTAACACAACATTTTAAAACCTGTATTCTATTTGGATACAATTCCTTTGTTAATCTCTGTTCCTCCTTGCTGATCTTTCCAAATCCTTTTTTCATATTTATGCTAATTCTTCCCCCTTGAGCACCTTACATAAATTAAGTAAATTTTTAAATTAACAGAAGTAAAAAACTCATGTGCAGATTATCTTTTCTGCTCATCTTACTCAGACATCTGCATGGTGGTAATAGTATTCTGAAACTAACAAAATGGACTCCAACAAGCCAAACATGAACTGGGAACAAACATTGATCAAAAGCGGGACATTCAAATGGCTCTTTTCTGAAGGAGGAATAACTACCTCCTCTCAGGCTATGGCAGAAGAATCTTCTTTGTTTGGGGGCGTGATATTGTGATTTTTAATAAGAAATATGTATGTGGTCTTTGACCACATTCCTGGCCTGTGCTCCTCAAAGGCTTGGAATTTCCTCTGGTAAGAATGATAGGGTGTCTTTTGTTAAGTTAATGAGATGACTTTCAGAAAGCTCAGTAGTAACCCAGGGATGAGGACTGGTTTCCAGGGAACCAACCACATGATTAGAGGACCAGAACTTGGAATTTATCCCTTACACCAACCTCTAGAGGTGTGTAGGGATGACAGAGGAGCTGGAAGTTTAATCAGTCGCCAATAGCCAATGGTTTTATCAGTCATGCTTCTAAATGAAGTCCTCATAAAAACTCAAAAGGATAGAGTTTGGAGAGCTTCCCACGTTGGTGACAATGTGGAGAAGCAGGGAGGGGGCACTCCCAGAAAACATGGAAGCTCCAAGACCTTTCTCCATACCTTGCCTTATACATCTTTTCTATCTGGAAATTCCTGAGTTATATCCTTTATAATAAACCAGTGATCTAGTAAGTAAAACATTTTTCTAAGCTCTGTGAGTTGCTCTAGCGGAGTTATTGAACCCTAGGAACCTTTAATTTATAACCAGTGGGTCAGAAATACAGGTCAACCTGGATTTGTGACAGCCATCTGAAGTCCAAGGAAGGGATAGTGGAACCTCCCACCTATAGCCAGGTGGTCAGAAGCACAGGTGTATTCATTCACTCATTCATTCATTCATTCATTCATTCAAATATTTATCCTATCAACATTAATTGGGTAGCCACTGTGTGTGTGTCAGACACTATGCTAGGTCTAGAAATATAAAAAAAAAATAATTCATAAATTTCTTATTTATTTGTTTACTCACTGATTTAACAAATGTTTACCAAATCAAACTATTTGTCAGGCATTTAGGAATGTAGAATACATGAGTGAATAAAATAGGAATCCCTGCCCTTACAAAGCTTTTATTTTAGAAGAGGGCCAGTGTTGGACAGGGGTGACCATATGTAATTTTAGGAATGATAAAGAGTATTAAAGGCAATAGTCCTGAGAAAGTTGAAATAGATACAACTCAGAAAATGAGTTGACATGTGTAACTGTAGGTAAGTTATATTAATTAGATACAGGAATTCAGTATGTTTGGTTTATTTAATCTTTGCCTCTAATAATATCCTCTCTCTATTTTTATGTGCTGCTATTTTAATAAAAATATGAGTGTTGTAGTCAGAGTTTGGGAATTCTTTCTCTGGCTTCCTATGGAAGAGATACCCTCTCACCTGCTCTGGGCCTTTATCCATCCTTTTGTGGCAGAAACCCAATTTGAGGAGTGCCTGCTGTATAGAAAGCATTCACTCAGTGTTAAAGAATAAAAGTAAAAAAATCTCAGTTCAAAAGAGATGATTAGTCACTTTAAGTATTATCAGTTGGTGGCTAATATAGTAGTATATTTGTAGTAGGAATTTTTCCATAAACCTGGCTCCCCTTAATTTCTAACCATGGCTACCTATTTGCAAATAATGCCTTGGATACGAAGAGTAGGGTGAATAAAGGTGAATAGTTCAGAACTAAACATATTCCTCTTAGAAAACCAACTCAGAATAGAATTCCCTGCTGATGGCTGGGTCAGAGAGGCCACACCATATGCAATGTTCTAGAAGTATATTTGTTGCTCTGGGCCTGTTAATCCCATATCCAGCTTCGTCCAATGAGCTAAGTAAGGTATTTGTTTTCCTGCATTTCAATTTACACTTCACATCTGTCTTTTAAAAACAATTGTTATTACAATTTTTTTCTAAAAGTACAAATAACTCTAATAATAGACCAATGGAATACAGAAAAAATATCCCAACTACTTGCCCAGAAGGAAGGTTGGTCCAAGTTAACATTCTGCATGACAAAGAGATAACGAATGCATGCTGTACTAAGAAGTAGAGCTTACACTAAATCTGACCCAACCTTAAAAAGCCTGTGAGAGAGATGGCTTTGTCAGGACCTCAAGAATACCAAGTATCTGTAAATAGATATGACCAAGGGTAGATTTTCATAAGTATATCATCCAAATGGTTTTTGTCGACTAATACCTGGACATGATGAAAACAAACATCTACCATAAACATTAAAAAAAGGTTTTAAAGCTAAGAAAGTTCTTGGTATAATGTGCAAAACTGCCACCTCAGACAAATAGTTGTCCTCCACCTCAGTTATTTCACTGTGTATACATGCTCAGACAAATATTTACTCTTCCGGATCATGAAGATGAAGGACTTAGATTGGGATCGTTAGGATCTGTTTTCTCTCACTGTTATGAACACCTTGTCCCTTCTCTTATTTTTTCTTTCAAGTCTACAACAGATTTTGTGCTTGAATTATTCTCTCCACCAGGCTTCTGTAACTTGTAACTTAGTTTTGTGTTCTCTTTCCAGGCTTTTCAGGGAAGACCTAAAAAGAGTCTTAAGAGGCTGAAGACCAGGGGCACCTGGGTGACCCTAGCTCAGGTCATGATCCCTGGGTCCTGGGATCAGGCCCCATTGGGACTGCTTCTCCCTTCTCCCTCTGCCTTTCCCTGACACATGCTCTCTTTCTCCCTCTCATTTCCTCAAACAAATACATAAAATCTTTTTTTTAAAAAGAAGAGGGTTAACACCATGACACTGAGATGGTGAGATACTACGTATCAAGCCAAAAGCCATATGCCCAATTCTTGCTCCCTTGTGATACCCAGACCCTGGAGTTTGCCCTGACATGGAGGATGAGGTTAAATCCTGGAGGTCCAACAGTACCAAGTCTAGTGCCAGAGAAGAGCAAGTGTCAAATACAGAGTAAATGTAGATCCCTAAACCCCTGCACCACCTTTGTTCTTGGTGATTCCTGATTTACCATCCATTTTATGTGCGCAGTACTTCA
Source organism: Taxidea taxus jeffersonii (assembly GCA_003697995.1). Lineage (NCBI taxonomy): Eukaryota > Metazoa > Chordata > Mammalia > Carnivora > Mustelidae > Taxidea > Taxidea taxus. Next base: position 42,961 of record ML107776.1, read on the forward strand.
TTTATTCATCTAAAGTATTTTGAATGCTAGTTCTGTACCCAGTTCTGTTTTTGTGCTAGGACTACAGGGATGAGCAAGATACCCATAACCTTGAAGAATGTTCAACATAGTAAGAAGAACAGACACTTCGTCATGCCGTATAGGAAGGGGGCTTACATGCAAATGTGTTAGGGAATTATGTCCTCTGGCCAGCAGTGTGAAAGAACAGAGGGAAAAATACATGAGGAGCCATGTTTGCCTAGGAGGTTATATTACCTCCACATGTGTTCCATGGTATAGAACATTTCCAGTACAATCCTTTTACTTATTCCCCACCCCCCCCATAGGGCTGTTCCTAAGTTTTGTGTTCCTATATATGTTTAAATTTCAGCCAGACTTATATAGTTTCACTCCTCAATCTATTTTCAAACCTCCCCCAATCATGACCTTTAAGCAAAGGGGCATCAGATCTTGAAGACCCTTCTTTACTGCCATATCCACCAAGGATGTTGTGTGTATTAATTATTCCCCTTGGGAACTCACATAGTCCTTTGTTCTCCTTTTATGGCAAATTTTCTTATTCTAGATTGTAAAATAGTTGTTTGTGTGCTGCTCTTGATTTTATAGTTTTGAAAGCATAACACAGTACTCTTCTTTAACATTAGTTAAAAATCCCATGAACAGAACAGCCCTCTGAAGCTGTTTCCCTCTGCTCATCCACACCACATATGCTCTTCCACTTTCAGAAGAAAGGCTAAAACCAGCCCAACCTTCAGGACCAGTCTTTGTAAACCACAGAACAGAGTTATCTGTGCACTCAACACAGTTGTCAGGTGTCAAACTGGGACTCTTTCTGAAGCTTAATTGGCCTGTAGGTGGAATTTTTGAATCTCCCAACTCTTGCAGGGTCACAAGATGGAATAATGAAAGGGACCTAAGAAAGTCAGAGAACAAAACACTTACTAGAGCTAGGGGAAATGTCTTCACTGGGATTCCTGAGGGGTAAGTATACTATAATATCAGTGTGGTTCATTCACAGGCCAAGAAAGATGTGGCTGAAGATTAGGCTTTTCCTATGTAACTGCAGTAGTGCCTCAGACATTGGTGGTACCCGTGGGTGGCTATGGAAGATTTTGCTCCTCCTCCATAATATCCATAACACTTGTCCTTCCTGCCTCCATACTTCCTACATATGGACAGTGGACAGTTTCTCCATCTTATGTTATATGCTATTCAAAGTGAAAGACAAGTCTTCTAGCAGAAGTCTCTATCTCAGTAAGATTCCTTACCCCAATATTAGCCCCGGTAGAAATGCTAAGCCCACCATTGGCCTCAGAAATTCAGCCAAAGAGCTGTGTATGCATTTGTCAGTTTTACCTTTGGCCTGAGTCTGGACAGTGGTAGGGTGTCTGTCAAGCTGTATGGTCTAAGAATCAACCCTAGATTAGTTCTGAGGCCTTACAAAACCTTTAGATTCATCTTTGTCTTAGGAGTATAACCTTTGACTAATCACTTAATTTCTGAAATGGGATCTATAATATTACTATCTCCTTTGTAGGGGTATTGTGATAAAGAATGCATGTAAAGTGCTTAGCGCTGACTAGCACATACTAAATAGTTGTGTGTAGGCTGTGATAATGATGACCATTATGATGCCATGAACCTATTTGTTGTCAGGCAGATATTACCAGTAACCTCATTTACACTAAATCTGTCTTCTTCCCCTCTCGACAGTTTACCAGAATATGTCCCATATTCCTCAAACTAAAATATGCCTATTATGCCTAGGGAGTGCCAGGGCATTTCTGAACTAACTAAAGGTAAGTCACTTGTTTTATAAGGGACAACAGCTCTTACCAATGGCTTTAGGTTGGCCCTAAAACTGTCCAGGTTGGACTGTCAAATCTACATGAGAAGCGGGAACATTATTACCATGTTCCAGCCAGTCCTGAGAAAACTGGAAAGTTAATTCTATTTGAGTAAAAATACATATTCTACCCCACTTTTTGAGACCTTTAAAAATTTAATTATTGTGTTTGAGGTTTGATATCCAGATAGGGTGTTTATAGTATGAAATTATTCTCTTACCAGCTGAAGGCTTTGGTATCACTCTTATCAAGCAAGGGCACATAGCTTTGTTTATGGTAACACATGGAAAGTGATTAAGTCAGTGACAGGTGGGGTGAAGAGAAGGGGTGGCATTACATTTCAGCAAATATTTGGAAATCTTTGGAACTTAAGGCTATACAAATAGAATCAACCAAAAATGGAAAAGTTGTGGCTATTTTTGATGAATATTCCAGCATTGATGTATTATGTTCTTTTGAATTTTTGTTTATTCAGCTTGATGGAGGATATAAGAAGGTGCTTTGGATTAAGCACTTTAATATCTTACATTTATATTCTGCCTATCACCCCAAAGGGCTTAATAAACTATGTTTATACAGCTTTATAAATCTTACACAGAATTGGCCTTTTCCTCACCAGACATGGTAGAAAGCCATCTGTGGTAGACATCTGCCCCACTGAAGGAGGTGAGGAATTCAGGCCGAGCTCACAAAGGTAGATTCAGCTGGTACAGGCATGTACTAAAATCCTAACTATTGGGCAAATGCTGGCTTGACTTATGGGTTTGGGGAAAGAAGTCCACTGAGAACATTAATTAATGTACTATTTAATTTATTAATCTACTATTTAGATAGTTGGTGTTGAGTTGCCTTGTTCTTGCTAGTGTATTGGGGGGGGGGGTCATGTAGTTTTGGCATTTCCTGTCTTGAACCATTAACTTGTCACCTTGATTAAAAAGTAACAACACATCAGTTATTTGCTTAAGCTTTTAAAAGATATTTTGTTAGGAAGCCGTTTTTCTTATGGTTAGAATGGAGAAAAATGGTACACATACATGTTTGGGTCATCATAAAAATAACAAATGTAGGGGCGCCTGGGTGGCTCAGTTGGTTAAAGCCTCTGCCTTCAGCTCAGGTCATGATCCCAGGGTCCTGGGATCGAGCCCCACATCGGGCTCTCTGCTCAGCAGGGAGCCTGCTTCCTCCTCTCTCTCTCTCTGCCTGCCTCTCTGCCTGCTTGTGATCTCTGTCCGTCAAATAAATAAATAAAATCTTTTAAAAAAATAACAAATGTATAAAAGCATTTTAATTTATGTTTATGTTATCTATATTGAAAATGATTTATTTTTTAATTTTTAAATATTTTAATACTGTAATATTAACATGAAGTGTTATATTAGTTTCAGGTGTACAATATTCAACAATTCTATACATCACTTGGTGCTTGTCACACTATGTGAACTCTTAATCCCCTTCACGTGTTTCACCCATCCTCCCATGCATCTACCCTCTGGTTACCATGTTTATTTTCTGTATTTAAGAATCTTTTTTTTGTTTATCTCTTTTTTGTTGTTGTTCATTGGTTTAGTTTCTTAAATTCTACATGTGAGTGGTATCATATGGTATTTATCTTTCTCTCACTGACATGCTTCACTTAGCATCATACCCTCCAGATCCATCCATATTGTTGCAGATGGCAAGATTTCATTCTTTTTTATGGCTGAGTGATATTACATTGTATATTTTTACCACCTCTTATTTATCTATTCATCTGTGGTGGACACTTGGGGCTTTCCATAATTAGGCTATTGTAAATAATGCTGCAATAAATATAAGGATGCATGTATTTTTTTGAATGTGTATTTTTATATTCTTTGGGTAAATACCCAGTAGTGGAATTGGGTCATGTAGTAATTTTATCTTTAATTTTTTTGAGGAACCTCCATACTGTTTTCCACAGTGCCTACACCAGTTTGCATTCCAACCAACAGTGCATGAGGGTTTCTTTTTCTCCACATCCTTGGCAACACTTGTGTTTTTTATTTTAGCCACTCTGACAGCTGTGAGGTGATATCTCACTGTGTTTTTGATATGCATTTCCCTGATGATGAATGCTGTTGATCATCTTTTCATGTGTCTGTTGGCCATCTGAATGTTTTCTTTGGAGAAATGTTGGGTCTTCTGCCCATTTTTAACTTGGATTATTTGATTTTTTTAGTGTTGAGTTGTGTAACTTCTTTATATATTTCGTATACTAATCTTTTATCAGATATGTTATTTGCAAATATCTTCTCCCATTCAGTAGTTTTCTTTTAGTTTTATTGATTGTTTCCTTTGCTTTGCAGAAGGATTTTTTCAGCTAGTCCCAATGGTTTATGTTTTTTTTTTCTTGCCTCAGAAAAATGTTGTTATGGCGAATGTCAGAGAAATTACTGCCTATGCTATTTTCTGGGATTTTTATGGTTTCAGGCCTCACATGTAGGTTTTTAATCCATTTGAGTTTATTTTTGTGTATGATGTAAGAAAGTGGTCCAGCTTTATTCTTTTGTGTGTTCCTGTCCAGTTTTCCCTATACCATTTGTTGAAGAGATTGTCATTTTCCCATTGCATATTCTTGCCTCCTTTATTGAAGATTAATTCACCATATAATCAAATCAAATATTTCTGGGTTCTTTATTCTGTTCCATGGATCTATGTGTCTGTTTTTGTACCAGTACCATACTGTTTTGATTATTAATATAGTATATCTTGAAATCTGGGATTGTGATACCTCTAGTTTTGTCCTTCTTTTTCAGGATTGCTGTAGCTATTCTAGGTCTTTTATGTCTTTTGTGAAATTTTAGGATTATTTCTTCCAGTTCTGTGAAAAATGCTGTTTGTATTTTGATAGGGATTGCATTAAATCTGCAGATTGCTTTGGGTAGTATAGACATTTTACCAGTATTTATTCTCCCAATACATGAATGTAGAATATCTTTCTGTCTGTTTGTGTTATCTTCAGTCTCTTTCTGCAGTGTCCTATAGTTTTCAAAGTATAGATCTTCCAACTCCTTAGTTAAGTTTCCTAGGTATTTTATTATTTTTTGGTACATTTGTACAGTTTTATTATTTTGGTACAGTTGTTTTCTTGATTTTTCTTCCTGTTACTTCACTATTAATGTATGGAAAAGCACCTGCACCCCAATGTTTATAGCTGCAGTGTCCACAATAGCCAAACCGTGGAAACAGCCTGGCTGTCCATCAATAGATGAATGGATAAAGAAAATGTCATACACACACACACACACACACACACACACACACACACACACACTGGAATGTTACTCATCCATCAAAAAAAAAATGAAATCTTACCATTTGTAATAGTGTGGATGGAACTAGAGGGCATTATGCTAAGTGATATAAGTCAGTCAGAGAAAGACAATTATCATGATTTCACTCATACATGGAATTTAAGAAAGCAGAGAATCATAGGCGAATGGAGGGAAAAATAAAATAAGACCAAATCAGAGAGGGAGACAAACCATAAAAGACACTTAACTATAGGAAATAAACTGAGGGTAGCTAGAGGGGAAGGGGGTCTAGGAAATGGGGTAACTGGGTGACGGGCATTAAGGAGGGCACGTGATGTAATGAGCAGTGGATGTTATACACAACCGATGAATAACTGAACTCTACTTCTGAAACTAATGATACACCATATGTTAATTGAATTTAAATAAAATAAAATTTGAAAAATGCAATGGATTTCTGTATATTGATTTTTGAAGATGATTTTAAATGATAAATTTCATCTTGATTGTAGCCATTAGTGTTAAGTAAATGGAAACTATTACTGGATTTCATATTGGGATTATATTATAAGAGTCTTGCACTTATAATAGCTTCAGATGTTCATTCCTGACAACAAAAAAACAACCAAAATATAGCTGATTAGATGTAATAATGGAAGTAAAATTGTAATCAATAAGTAATAAATTTATTATTATGTTCTTGAGACTTTAGGTGACATTTGATCTTTAATATTCAATGTGAAGTCTTTCTGTCTCTGTCTGTTTCTCTCTCTCTCATACATACACATACCCATCTCTAATTGATGGAATCCCAAGTCAGGATTCAAATGACCTCTAGGTTAATCTTGATTTTTGTCAGAGATCAATTTTCTGGTCTATCTCTCTGTAACCTCAGTTTCTTAGTTTATGTTACTTTCTGTGGAATGCAGTAGTGGAAAAAGTGTATATATTATTATAATGCTACATTAAATATGTGAATCTTCTGAGGAATTTGTATGACTTTAAAATCTCACATATCAGGTTAAAAATAACTAAATTCTTTTAGGTCCTGCAAATTCTTTAGCAGTGTAAACTTTACAACTTTGTTAACCTTTTGCTCTACCATATTATCACTTACTGCATTAAATCAGGATAAATAGATTAATGAAGTTTTAAAGGATGCCCACCTTCCAGTTGGGAACTTTAAAATTCTGATCTATTTGGTACAGATCTGTGATATGTTCAGTTGAATTGAAGAAGATGCCAACTTTAATATATTATTTATAAGCATCATAAAATGCTTTATGAATAGCCATACCTTTGAAGGACAAGACTAACACCTACCTTGAATATATGGGTTGAAACTATGCACTTTCTTAGTCAGTACCTCAGCTCTTACATATTCAAATTTATGTAAATAACTGGGTTGTATTTGGGCTATACCATATTTGTTTAATTTATAATGATGACTTTCCCTTCATTTTTATTATTTTTTCTTTCAGCAACTAGCAACATGACTAAGCTTTGAAATTTGGAAGTTCATATTTTATTTTATTTTTTTTAAAGATTTTATTTATTTATTTGATAGAGATCACACAAGTAGGCAGAGAGGCAGGCAGAGAGGGGAGGGGAGAAGCGGGCTCCCTGCCGAGCAGAGAGCCTGATGTGGGACTCCATCCCAGGATGCTGGGATCATGACCCAAGCCCGAGCCGAAGGCAGCAGCTTAACCCACTGAGACACCCAGGCGTCCCTGGAAGTTCATATTTTAAATCAAGGTATTAGAGTATTATTTATAAAGAAGTGAAAAAGCTAAGTATCATAGTCTGGAGGAAAAATCCATGTGTACTGTTTCATTGTATTGTGACAGGTATAATTTCAGATGACAGGTATTTTTATCTTGTTGTTCCCAAAGGTACAACAATCTCATGCTTTTTACATACTGCTTAGGAACAATCAACTCCACTTTCTTTGTATCCTATTATATTTCTCAAAACTGCACAAGAAACTCCCCCACATTAAATTGCTGTGCATTAGGAAATGGATTATGCCTGTGCACTTGGAAACAATTGATCCTGTAGGCTAGATTTCACAGGAAAATAGAACCCCCCCACCAAAAAATTTCTTTTTGATAAAGCTGACTGGGGTAATACAGTTTCTCAATCAGCTGTCTGCATGCTGGTTTTTAAGTGGATGCCATATATTGCAGACAACTGGATTACAAATAAGGCGTTTTACTCTAGTATCTACTATAATTCTTATTGGGAATGCCTGTGCTTATGCCATAATTAGAGTTCACATAGGTAGTTCAACTAAACATTTTAGTGAGTCCTTATTTAGAGAGTCCTTTACTGCATACTGTGTAGAAAACAAAGATGGAAAACAGAGATCCTGCTTGTACTGTCTTACCTAACTTATTCTGCATTGTAGTGAATTTAGTTAGTTTGATTAAATCATTATTTTTTTCCTGGAGGTAAAGAAAGGACTATGTCATGATCATTTGCATTTCTCTCTTCACCCAGTACCATGTCTTGTGTGCAGTAGGTGCAATAAATTTCTAGAACGTAAAACACTTAGGAGACTGATAGAATCAACAAATATATTTGCTCTTGATTTTTAGATTTATAAAAAGGAAAACAATGATAGGGCATCTACTCTGTCAAATTAATAGGACTATAGAATAGTTTCCAGCATCTATAGAGAAAGTCCAAATATCTTTGGTACTCAGGACCCTTGATAATTCGTCACTGCCTGCATCACTAGTCTCAATTCTATGATTTCCTCCAACATATTCCACAGTCTAAGCCATGTTGAAATACTCTTATGTAATCATACATCCTGATTTGCTCAGAATGGACATGGTTTATGCTAATTGTCTTGACATAACTATTAGTAACTCCACTTTTTGCTTTTATATGGGTATTAGTTTCTATCAAGTGTGTGGTCACCTTAATTTATATACTTATATAATTGGCCTGATATTTCATTCTTCCTCATATTTTGGAAAGTTATTTTTAGAACTTCTGTCTGTGTGTGACAAATATTTGGGTACATATTCACAGTCAACCTAAAAAGTGAGTTGGCTTGAAGTTTCTGGGAGTTTCAAGTTTCTCAAGAGCTGTTTAAAACTAGAAGAATCATGGAGACCTGGTTGGTTTAGATATTCTATAGAGCAATTCTGTTGCTTCCATTGGAGCAGTTCCAACACTGCTTTTCTTTGAATAATGATAGGAACACCCTGGATCTAACTTGTTAATTAAGAACTACAGTGACTCCTTCTCATAGTGGTCTGCAAGGATCCAGAAGCATGACAGAGTCCTACCAGTTTTTTCAAAGTACACCATATATGATGTGTATTTAGTAGTCTGAGGATTCTTTACTTACTGTATCACTGTTCCCAGAGTAATTCTGGTCTCTTCTGAGAGAGAGAAGAATTTCAGACCAGGAAGTTCGAGAGACCACACAGTATACATTTGGAGAATTAGTACTTTGATAAAGCTTAGGCTAGTTTCTGTCTGCTTCCTCAAAAAAAAAAAAAATGCTGACACCCAACAGGAACAAATCAAGAACATCTGCCTGGTTGAGTTACTTTGATTTATACGAGTGTAGATGTGCACAGGTTGGCATTGCCTTCATCCATGATTTTCCATCTCTTGCCTCCCACCCACTGCTTTTGGTTTTCAGCTTTCCAGCTGGATAGTAAACATTTATTTTCTCATTTGGCTCAGGACATGCAACTTCTGTCACAGTTAATACAAGGCACTGGCATCTGCTAAAACAGCAATGCTGCTTTGAAAGCCTGTAGTTCAAATGACAGTTCCGATTCTTCTTTTCTGCAGCCTTTATTTTTAGTTATGAGAATATAGGAGGGGGAAAGAGTTCACAGTTCTTAAAGATCTAGGAAAATAATTTATTCTGCCTCTGTAGAACCAAGAGAGTTGGAGGAGACATTGGATGGTTTCACAGAGCCAAGGGCACCTATGTTTACTAGAGCTGTATACTCTTGTCTCAAAAAGGAATGTGAAAAGGACTGAAAAATATTGATGAGATAATTGTAAAGTGAGAATGATCTTCAATGTGTGAGATTACGTAGAAAAAATCATTAGAACTATTTTCATAAATTGTGATCCACGACATGTGTGACTGTGTGTGGTGATCATAGACTGCCCCGTAAAAAGTGTTTCTCAAAGCATTTTTCAGGCTCAAGAAGAGTAATTGAATCTTCAAATTAGATAATGCATGGGAAGTAATAAAAAATATTAGCTCCTTCTTCAGACCCATGATATTTCTTTTTTTTTAAATATTTTATGTATTTATTTGACAGAGAGATCACAAGTAGGCAGAGAGGCAGGCGGGGGTGGGGGAGCAGGATTCCTGCTGAGCAGAGAGCCTGATGCTGTCTTGATTCCAGGATCCTGAGATAATGACCTGAGTCGAGGGCAGAGGCTTAACCCACTGAGCCATCCAGGCGCCCAAACCCATGATATTTCTTACCTAAAGGTCTATTTTTTAGTTTTGTTTACTGCTTCTCAATAGGAAAAAAACAGAAAGAGAAAATATTCATAAGGGGGAAATGGAAATAATCTGAGTGATAGAAGAATCCTGAATAAAAATTAAGTATTGAATAAATAGATGGAGGTTGAGGAGAAACATGCTTGTTATTCATAAAATTATGAAGTTTATATCTATCAAAGCCCTAAATAACAAAATTAGCTAGGTCTTATTTTCACAAGTACTATTTTTGGGATGAAAAAATTATTCCCAAAAGTATGGACAGAATTGGGGAACAAATGAATGATGCGGAGGTACCTAGAGTCTAGCAATACTAGGACAGCATTACGATCCCTGAACGTAAAGGGACAAGGAAAGAAAGTGATGCTACTGGAATCCAAGAAGATCTGTTACCAGGAGAGAGCTTCTAACAGGAGCTGGAGAAGTAATAGGACCCAATCCCTGCTGGAACCACAGTGCCAAGTTAGAGCTGGAAAGGTTATTTTAGTCAGTTTGGGCTGCTGTAACAGAATACCGTAAAGTGAGTGGCGTATAAATGACAGAAATTTATTTATGATTGTTTTTGAGGAGAAATCTAAGACCAAGGTGCTGGCAGATTTGGTGTCTGGAGAGAATCTGCCTTCTGGTTCATGGAAGGCAGCCTTCTTAATGTGCAATAGAAAAGGTAAGGGAGCTTTCTGAGGTTTCTTTTATAAGGGCACTAATTCCATTCATGAAGGTTCCACCCTCATGACCTAATCACTTCCCAAAACCCCACCTTCAAATAATATCACATTAGGGGATTAGGATTTCAACATATAAATTTGGAGGGGACACAAACATTCCGTCTTTAGCAAAAGGGGAAGTACTCTAATCTATTTTTTTCTATTCTTAGATGTCTTGCCATGTCTCTCCTTAACTGAATCCAATTAAAAGGTAGAAGACAAGGGATCCCATGTAATTGAATCCTTGGGGATCAGTCCTCTGGGGGTACAGACCAGAAGTAGAAAGTTGAAAAATTGTTCTGTGTGTGAAGGAAGGGGAAGTGAGGTAGAGAATTTTCAGCATAAATTTACACAATGTTGTGACTTAGGTATTATTGTAGTTTCCATTCCACAGATGTAGAGTTTGAGTCTAGAATTGTTTAAATAATTTGGCCATGGTCACACAGCTAGTGGAACTCAAGACTACTGCTTTGAATTTATGTTTCCTACTCAATTGCCAGTATCAGTTACAGTGTTACATTGCCATTCCAGTATTTATATTTTTTTCAGTTGATTGCCACTGCCAAAAACAAATATTTAAATAAAATTTATATATAAAAATTACAATTTGTATGGTTAAACAAAATTTAAAGCGAACTATAAGAAAAAAAGAGACTAGATTTTATATGGAGGCAGTATAGAGAAAGTCAGTAAATACTGCTTTAATCTTTTCCATTCTTTGCTCCCATTGCATGTTTTATTTCTTACATTTCTAGCAAAAGCTTAGAATTCCTGTCACATCAATCCCAAATTACCTTTTGCAGGCTAAGGGCCTTAGGCATGAATGTTTCTGCAAATTGGATAGAAAGAGCCTTACAATGGTCCAAAGGCTCCTAAGTCAGCTTGAATTTACAGCATAGTTTGCACAATAGCCTAAACTGACAGTCTGGGAAGTGTGAGTGTGGGGTTGAAACTGCCTCCTGTTTCGTATTTTCAACATTAAACAGAAACCAAGAGGGAAATGGTTTCAGTATTTTATCGTATATATTATATCTTACTTATTCTAAGCTGACAATATCATGTAAATGGACTGTAGCAAATGAAATTTTCTGAAAGTGAGATGCAAACCTGCATTATCTTGATTGTAAAATGTAAACTATTATGTGTATGGTTTCTATGGAAAATATTTTCCCCTAAAATGTAGGAGTAGTCAGTTTCACCACCATGTAAAAATAAAAATTTGGATTATTTTAACTCTTAATACAATGTGGCATCATGAAAAACCATAATCAAGAGTTGAGTTCATTTCATTTAGTTTTTCTTTTCAATATTAAATATCAAACTGTAGAGGCCTAAAAGGGTAATGGTGCCAATAAGCATCACTGAGTATTGAACAAGGAGTTCATTAGTGCCTAAAGAGACACAACAGAGGAAAGAGGGGCCATCCAAATGGGAAGCTTTTCAATAATGTGTTTTTAAACAAACCATTAATGTTTTAAGGAAAGGCAATATGTTTACTAGGAAAAAGACACTTTTAAAAAGATCAGGTACAAGAAATACGACATCAAAGATGGAGAAATCAGTTGTCATTATAGGAAGAAATATGTTCTGGCTAGCAGGACTGGCATGAGCAAATAACATAGTTTTGGGAGACAGCAGCTGATATAGGTTACTTTTAGGAATACTGTCAGGGTATTAGTAAGAAATTAGAACTGTTGACTTTTGGTTAAGGGCAGACAAAGAATGGTGGGAGAACATGGAGGATTCCAAGCCAAATCAAGAGAGTGGAAAAGGAAAACATGGACTCTCTAGGCACTCAGGATGTAGCAGGAGGGATACAAGTTGAAGTAATCTCTTCATTGGTATTTCATTTCCTAGAAATCAACTCAGTCTTGAAAGATCCATGAAATCTAAATGTTAATTTTATAAAATGTATAAATAAGTTGTATGTGATCTCCCAGTCCTTAATGTTTTTACTGCTACATAGATGCTTACGTGAAACAAAAACAGGTATCTAATGTCATCTTGTATATGTATTTGTTGCAATCTATACTGCAAATGCTTTCTTCCCTAAGTACCTTTCCATATATCTCATTTCTCACTTGAAGATACATTTCTGAAATCTATCAATTTTATATCCATATAAACTTATATTGTTCATGTTATTGAACATGAACAATATATGTTCATGGGAAACATGGGAAGCCTGGGAAAAGTACAGCTACAAACTTGTAACAGATTGCTGAAAGCTAGCATGAAAGTGTGAATGCTCTGAGAAAGTGTGAATAGGGTACTTCACACCCTTTTCAGACTTTTCCTCCAGGAACCACATCAGGTGCTCACAGTGAAGACCAGTGAGATTATTGAGAAGAATGTATCCTGTAGCCACTACAAAGTCCGTCTGGACACATCTTCTCTATCTCCTTTAGAGATTTAAAGAAAGCCTTAATCTGAGAGGGAAGGAGAACAAAAACTGTATAGCTGTGCATCTTCTTGGAATATTTGTGTAATTGGAATCTCAGAAGGAAAAACAAGAGAGAATAGGAAGAAAATTTTTAAGAAATAATGGTTGAGATTTTTCTAAATTAATAACATTCTTGACCTACTTGAGAACTTGAGTCACAATGCAGAAACCTACACAAATTGTGGAAAGAGATGGGAGCCTGCATGGAGAAACAGAACCTCAGCATGGGCTTATTTGGGGAAAGTACTACTTGTCCTTTAGGCCTGGGAAAAGTACAGCTACAAACTTGTAACAGATTGCTGAAAGCTAGCATGAAAGTGTGAATGTTCTGAGAAAGTGTGAATAGGGTACTTCACACCCTTTTCAGACTTTTCCTCCAGGAACCACATTAGGTGCTCACAGTGAAGATCAGCGAGATTATTGAGAAGAGTGTATCCTGTAGCCACTACAAAGTCCGTCTGGACACATCTTCTCTATCTCCTTTAGAGATTGAAAGAAAGCCTTAATCTGAGAGGGAAGGAGAACAAAAACTGTCACCAGAGAGAGCTGGTGGGAACCATCTCCAGCTTGGGGAGAGGAACAGAAAAAAGAAAAAACAAAGCAAAACATGTTTTGCCCCTGAGAGAAATCGGATATATGAGACTAAATAGGAAATTTAAGCAGATCAGATGGAAATTTTAAAAAGGAATTTAATGGAATTATTGGATTTCAAAAACAAAGTAACAGAGATAATGCTTGAACAAGTCTCATTAGAAGACTTGACAGAGGTAAAGAAAGAATCAGTGAACTTGAAGATAGGTTAGTAGAAATTTGCCTGTGCTGAAATGTGCAAATATGTGTGCCTGTGTGTTCCTGTGTGTGTGTGTGTGTGAGAGAGAGAGAGAGAGAGAGACATGAGAGAGACAGAGGCAGAGGTGGAGAGGGGAGAGAGAGGGAAAGAATAGAACATCTGAGAGCTGGGACAGTATCAGGCAATCTAATGTGTAATTGAGTTATTGGAATGTTTGAGTAATTGGAATCTCAGAAAGAAAACCAGGAAAGAATAGGAAGAAAAAATATTTTAAGAAATAATGGTTGAGAATTTTCCCAAATTAATGACAGACATTGAAACCACAGATGCCAGACACTCACAGAACACCAACCAGGCTAAACACTAAAAAATCCACAGTTAGACACATATATTCAAAGCTGAAAATGAAAACAAGAGAAAAATCTTGAAGGTAGCCATTAAAAAAAAGACACATGTCTACAGAAGAACAGGGGTTAAGAATTATATAGCAGACTGCTCATCTGGAACCTTATAAGCAAGAGGACAGTGGAGTAACTGTCTTCAAAGTGCCAAAAGAAATCTCTCAAGCCAAAGTTCTGTTCTCACTGAAAATATTCTTCAATAGTAAAGACTTCTGAAACAAGAAAAATAAAAACAAAACAAGCAAAAAACCCTAAAGGAATATATTCATAGCGTAGTAATGCACAGGAGATATTAAAGAAAATTCTTCAAGCAGGTGAAATAAGGTAGGTTAGAAACTGGGAACTAAACAAAAAATGAGGAGTACCAAAAGTAGGAAAGTAAAGGTAAATAAAGCCTTTTTTAAACTAAGACAATTTAAGATAACAATATTTAAAGCAAAAATAATTATGATGCATTGTATTTTCATAGTTTAAAAAGTGAGATGTATGTCAACAATAACAAAAGATGGGAGGGAGTAATTTGTAAGACACTGTTACGAGGCTTTTACAATACATGGGAAACCTTTTAATATTATTTGAAGGTAGATGCAGATTATTTAAATATTTATGTTGTAAAACCTAACACAGTTACTGAAATTGTTAACAAATGAGTTACAAGGAATGAATCAATTGAGTAAATAAAATAAGATAATTTAAAATGTTCATTGAAACTCAGAGAAGTCAGACAAAGAGGATAAAAGAAGGAATACACAAGTGGAAAAATTAGAAAACAGCTGGGGAAAAATAGTACATTTCATTCTAAGTGAAATCAGTTATTGCTTTAAGTATGATTAATTTAAACTTAGAAATTAAAAAGCCATAATTTATCAGACTGGATAAAAAAGCAAGTCACCTCTATATGCTATCTATAAGAAGACACTCTAAATATAAACAGGTACATGTGTTAAAAAGAAGGTTTGAGAAAGATTTAGCACACAAATACCAACCAAAAGAAAGCTGAAGTAGCTATGTTAATTTCAGTCAAAGTAGAATGAAGAGCAAGGAAAATTGTCAAGTTATGATAAAAAGTGACGTCATGTAATGATGAAGTGGTCAGTTCTCCAAGAAGTAGGTCTTTATCAACAGGGCTTCAGATACATGAAGCAAAGCCAGATGGCTCTGGAAGTAGAAATGGACAAATCCACAATGACAGTTTAAGACTCCAGACTTCTCGGTGATGGATAGAACAAGCAGGCAGAAAATTAGTCAACATATAGATGACCTGACTAATACGATCAGCTGTCAATCTAATTGATGTTTACAGAACAGCCCAGTGAACAACAGTGTACATATTCTTTTCAGGTGTGCATGAAACATTCACCAAGATATATTTTATTTGTTATAAAGCTAGTACTAATAAATTCATCACTTAGACCTTTGTGCAGGATCACATTCCTTCTAAGAATCTTATGGACATGCCTGGTAGACATGTTCAGCGATAAAAAGGCTTTTAAGAATTTCAAAGGCAGGAAGAAGACTGAAAAAGCTACTCTGTTGCAAATGCGCACCATCTATTATGGAAGAGAGAATGACTCAGAGGCCAGAATTCACTTGTACCATTTTGTATTCTTACCAGCAGTGTATTAAAGTTCAGTTTATTCCCAACTTGCATCTTCTCTAGTACTTGGTAATGCCAGTCTTTTGAATTTAAACTATTATCTTGCTATGTAGTGGTATCATATTATAGTTTTAATTTGTAGTTCCCTAATGAGTAATAATGTTGAAAATCTTCCCATATACTTACCTGCTATTTTTATATCATTTTTTCTGGGTAAAGTTTCTGTCCAAATTTTTTGCTTTTAAAAAGTTATTGGGTTGCTTAGTTCTTATATTTATATTGTAGGAGTTATTATAGCCTAGGCATAAATCTCTTATCAGATACATTTTACCTTTTTTTTTAAGTAGGCTCTGCACTCAGGGTGGAGCCCAACATGAGGCTTAAACTCACAACCCTGAGATCAAGACTTCAGCTGAGGTCAAGAGTTGGCCACTTAATTGACTGAGCTACCCAGCCACCCCTCATATACATATTTTTTTCAAATCTTTTTCCAAAATATGTCACATGTTCCCATTTTATGGTAATATAAGTAAAAGTGAATTACAGCAGAGGGGAAAAAACACTAAAATTAATTCCAAATTTTAGTTCTCTGACAAAGTTAATAATATAGAAAATTCTGGCAACTGTGACCAAAATAAGTCAAAGTACAATATATAAATTTTAGGATTAGGGTATTAAAACAAATGATTCAGATGACTTTTAAAGTTATAAAATGTAAGCAAAAGTGAAAACTCTGATAAACAGCTCAGGCATCAGATGATACAGATATTAAGATTAGATAGAAATATTTGAAAAGGACAGTAAATATGGTAGGAATTTAAAACATCCTACAAAATTATAACTTAAAAATGCTCTGGGATGGTTGCTAGCTGATTGTTTAAAATGGTCAGAGAAGAGGGGCACCTGGATGTCATAGTCAGTTAAGCATCTTCCTTCAGCTCAGATTTATGATCTCAGGGTCCTGGGATCAAGCCCCTGTTGGCTCCCTGCTCAGTGGGGGTCTGTTTCTCCTTCTCTCTCTACTCCCCCACCTCCACTCATGCTCTCTCTCTCAAATGAAGAAGTAAAATCTTAAAAAATTGTCAGGGAAGAAATAATTCTCTTCTAAATTCTTCTAAGGAAGAAATAAATAATATTCTTATCTATTTTATTATGTTACAAATATTTTAGTAATCCAAGAAAACTTAAAAATGATGAAATCACCACTTATGAAGAGAGATGCAAATACTCAGCAAATACAAGACTAATCAGATGTTCTGTATAGTAAAAAAATACATGTACAAGTAGGGTTTATTCTGGGATTGCAAGGATAGTTTAATTTGAGGAAACCCATTTGTATATACCATCATGCTCTTTTTTTTAAAAAAAGATTTTATTTATTTATTCAACAGAGAGAGACCACAATTAGGTAGAGAGGCAGGCAGAGAGAGTGGGGGGGCGGGGAGCAGGCTCCCTGCTGAGCAGAGAGCCCGATGCGGGGCTCCATCCCAGGACCCTGGGATCATGACCTGAGCCGAGGGCAGAGGCTTTAACCCACTGAGCCACCCAGGTGCCCCTACACCATCATGCTCTTAAAGATACTTACCAAACACTCAACATTTACTTTATAAAATGCCATAATAATAATTGACTAACGTTTTATTAAGGTACTAGATGTGACATACTGTTTAAATTTCCAACATTAGAGACATTCTCAGGAGAGTTAAGAATTAAACAAGGGTATTTGTTATCAGTAAAATAGGCATAATACAGTTAGATAAAATATAAATTAAATGTTCATCAAAGAAGAGTGACAGTCTAACTGGAAAACTATCATTAAAAGCAACTAAGAGGGGTACCAGGATGGCTCAGTCATTGAGCATCTGCCTTCAGCTCAGTCCCAGCGTCCTGGGATTGAGCCCTGTATCAGGCTCCCTGCTCAGCGGGAAGCTGGCTTCTCCCTCTCCCACTCTCCCCTGCTTGTGTTCCCTCTCTCTCTGTCTCTCTGTCAAATAAATAAAATCTCAAAAAAAAGAAAAAGCAACTGAGAATTATTCAAACTAAAAGAGAGTTCAAATAGCCAAAAAAAAAAAGATAGTTTTTCCATATCAATAATAGTAGGAATTAATATTTAGGAAAATACTCACAATATGTACTTAAAATTTTGTGTTTTTATAAATAAATTTGGATATGTATGTCTAAAAATAAAATTGTAATTTTTACTTAGATTTTTAAAAATATCTTTTATAAAAATAACAATTTTCCTCATCCTCACAAATATAACAAAAAGTATGGATTATTTAAAGTAAGCGTGGGAGGGCACCTGGGTGGCTCAGTTGTTAAGCGTCTGCCTTCCGCTAGGGTCATGATCCTGAGGTTCTGAGATTGAGCGGGAGGAAAAGCAGGGAGCCTACTTTTCCCTCTCCCACTCCCCCTGCTTGTGTTCCCTCTCTCACTGTCTCCCTCTCTGTCAAATAAATAAATAAATCTTTAAAAAAATAAAAATAAAATAAGTGGGGAAATATTTTATTTATTTAATGTGATCTCATGGTTTAGAAATGTTCTGATCACAAAAATAGAAACACCAATAAAACAACTATTGATTACCAAATATTTATGAACATTATTTCAAAAAAACTTCACCATAGTACATCATTAGAAGGTGAGCAAAAAATTGGAAAAAATTTTCAGATCGCCATTGCATCTCCACTTCCTCATATCAGGGAGATCATGTGATAGTTGTCTTTTTCTAGTTGACTTATTTCGCTAAGCATAATACGTTCTAGTTCCATCCATGTCGTCGCAAATGGTAAGATTTCATTTCTTTTGATGGCTGCATAGTATTCCATTGTATATATATACCACATCTTCTTTATCCATTCATCTGTTGATGGACATCTAGGTTCTTTCCATAACTTGGCTATTGTGGATGGTAGGAAAAGAAAAAATGAAACAAGATGGGATTGGGAGGGAGACAAACCAAAAGAGACTCTTAATGTCATAAAACAAACTGAGGGGGATGGGGGGAGAGGGGTTGGGAGAGGGTGGTGGGGTTACATTATATGTTAAAATAAAAAAGCTTAAGGAAAAAAAATTTTCAGATCGTATGCTATGGGTAAATATTATTAGCATAAAATGAACAGTTAGAGATCAATGAAACATATAGAGGAGCTGAGTAGAAAAATGAGCTAAAGCACATTAGTTAGGTACCATAAAAAACTAAAAATTAATGATTAGTAAGCTTATGGAAATGTTTTCAGTTACCAAGGACACATACTAAAACAGTAATGAAATAGTGCTGTGTAGCAGTATTTACCACATCTGCATATGCATCAGAAATGCATATTATGGAAATCACCTATGAAATATAATTCAGGCCACATCTTCAGAGGTACTCATAAGAATAGAAATATTAATACCTTGCCTGAAAAACAAGACATTTCCTTACATATTTTACTTTTGAGGAAGTCTCTCAGAGTAAGAGACATGCCAAATCATGTGGATGGCAAAGTCATCTGAGATTTAAATCTAGGCTAGATGGTCTAAAAGACTACCATCTTTACCATTTCAAGTAGCCACCATATGTTTTGAATGAAGAATTCCATGTCCTGGAATATTGTACTTTTTCTGTAATGATTTTATTCCATCAAAATTATAGATAGCTCTAACTCTAAACCTTCTTGTACCTATGATGTACTCAGGATAAAAAGTTGAATATGACCTAATTTTACATAGCTAATCTGGTTCACATAGCAGAGAGTCCATGCTATTAAAAAATGTAAAGCATTTCCTAATGGGAGTAAAAAGGCAAAATTAAGATTGAGAGTCATCTTCTAACATGAGGCATACAAATGAAAACATGGTGGAGAGTAGAAGGAAGAGTTTAATAGATAGCCAGTTTTCATACAAACCTGCATAGAAATCTGTATCTTGCCAACCCACTTTTAAAAGAGATGGCATGAATAGAGCTCCATGTGAAACTTGGATGAGGAAAGGGAAAAAATAACCATGACTTGCAAAACCAGCCATACTGCAAGTGTATTTTTCCCCCTAGATCATGTCTTAATTCCACTTTCTTTGTCTTTTGCCATTTCATGCAAAGCCAGTAATCTGAGATTTAACAACATGCAGGTTGGCTAAAATTAGGAGCTGTGTGCCTCTGAGGCATGAAGATGGGAAATGACAAAATTTACGACTAATGGTTTTCTTTCTTACAATGAAGTCTACACAACTGGATTTAGAATTAAGTGGCAGTAGACTTTCCTTGTTCTATAATTTTTCGGAAGTTAAAAAGAAATCTCATTTTGTGATAGTGTCAAAAAGTTATCTTACTCTAGTCTGTTCTTTCCTCAGGAAAGCTTGGAATTGCTCCTATTGCCAGTAGTCTTTACTACTTTTCAAAGTTGATTTCATGCTCTCTTTTATAGAAATTAAACAGTGTCACTGAGCAATGTGTGACAAATAGTCTTGGACTTAACTCTAGTAGTGAATGTTAGAACAGAAACCAGGAAAGAACAAAGAACAAAGCCTTGTACCTATTTGTAACTTGTGAGTCAGTTTGAAAGATTTCAAATTAAGGCTTGGAATGTTCATCCTTGTTGATTGGTCCTGTAAACTCTGACCAAGCTTCGGGAAATACTTAATTATATTTATTTTTTAGTCTGTTCTTCCACATCCTAGAGTTTATATTGGATGTCGGATTCAGGCAAAATTTTTTAAATTCATTTTTATGTTAATCTTAATTGATAAGGACAGGAGATTTTTCTCTGCATTTTCAATTCTCTAAAAAGACTGGCATTTTTCTATTTTAAAAATCCCCACCACAACCAAAAAAAAACAACCCACCACCCCCAAAGTGGTCAAGGCTCTAGAGTTAACTACAGAAAGTACAGAGGGTACCAGTGTAGAGAGAGATCTGTTGAAATATACTACTGTGATGTAGTCTGCAAAATACATTCTTTTTTTTTTTTTTAGTTTTTTTTTTTTAACTTTATTTAAGCTTTATTTAAACATATGATGTAACCCCACCACCCTCACCCAACCCCTCTTCCCCCCACCCCCCTCAGTTTGTTTTATGACATTAAGAGTCTCTTTTGGTTTTTCTCCCTCCCGATCCCATCTTCTTTCATTTTTACTTTTCCTACCACCTTAACTCCCACCCCCGTTGCATCTCCACTTCCTCATATCAGGGAGATCATGTGGTAGTTGTCTTTCTCCAGTTGACTTATTTCGCTAAGCATAATACGCTCTAGTTCCATCCATGTCGTCGCAAATGGTAAGATTTCATTTCTTTTGATGGCTGCATAGTATTCCATCGTATATATATACCAC
>RCUC01154282.1:0-26655 GCA_003697995.1 Taxidea taxus jeffersonii
GAGAAGCCCAGGCAGCCTCCTCGACTCCCTCCGCAGGAGCAACATAACCGGCAGCTGCAGGAGCAGTGGGAAGAGCTGTCGAGTCAGGTACATTAAGGAGACGGCCTCGGTCTCTAGCTTCCCCTAGGAAGTCCCACTGTCGCTCTCGCCCCCCTTTTTGCCCTGTCCCCTCCTCTCAGGACATTCCCCGCTTCTCGAAGCCCCGCAAACCCCACCTCACAAAACCCATCTCTAGCTCTTCTACTATGGAGGGGAACAACTGAGTCAGCGGCGCGCAGAGCAGCGACTGGGGACCCAACTGATGGCGTTGCAGGTGCTTGGGGGGGGGGGTCATGACCGGAGCGGAGGCGCGGGCGGGGCCATAACGACCTGGGGGCGCGGAGGCTCCCTGAGGGGCGGGGGTGGGCAGAGCGGAGGCTTTCGGGGGAGTCCCGGGTGTCCTGGACTCCTGACGTTCCTTGGATCCGTCTGAAGAAACAACTGGAGCTGGTGGAAGCCAGGCGCGCCAAGCAGGCGGAGAACCTGCTGCAGGTGAGGGCGGGGCCCGGGCCTGAGGGAGAAGATCGGCTTCGGGTGTGGGTGGGTGGGTGCGCAGGAGCGGGAAAATGGAGAGCAGGGCGCTACGAGTCTCATCAGGGCTCCCCTCATCCCAGGGCGCACAGCGGACGGAGGAGGCCTGGGCCAGCTTTCAGGAGCAGAGCGGAGTCCTGCAGGTACCGAGGGCCGCTCACGTCCGACTCCCCTCCAACCGCGGAGCTGCAGCGCCCCCAGCCCCCCGCCCCGGGGTCTCCTCCCCCAGTCCTGAGGCTTCACTCCCACTCCCTCCAGGAGCTGCAGGGAAAGGTGATGGAAGCAGCTGCTGCGCTGGACACCTCGCGGGGCGGCCTGGAGCTGTAAGGGGGGCCAGGACTGTGGAGGTAAGGTGGGGCGGCAGTGGGGCCGAGTTAGATCGCCCACCTCGATGCTCTTCCCAGCAGGTGCGACTCCCAGCCTCGTCGAGTGCAGGACTGCGCGGGCTCGCTCATGGAGGAGGTGGCCAAGGCTGACTGTGTGAGCGCGGGCCCGGACGGGGCGGGCGGGCTGGCTGGAGTTGGACCCGCTCCGCATGGGGGCCACCTGCACCCACGGGGCTCCGCCCCCCCTCGAGGGCCTGCCCCCTGACGGGCCCGCGACCACCCGGACCCGCACTCTGGGGGACGGGGGTTCTGTCCCTTACGACTGCCGCCCCCTCCATGAAGGACCCGGAACTCGTGGCGCTCCCGCCCCGGGGCCGAGCTAGAAGCCGCTCCCTCTGTCCGCAGGAGAGGCGGCTTTTCACGGGCACCTGCAGGGCTGGCATCAGGTGAGTCAGGTGGCAAGCGGCAGGCGCGCTGGGCTCCGGTCCACCCCACGACTTACTCGCCACCCCCACTTCCCCTGTCTGTCCGTCCGTCCTTCGGTCCGCAGGCTGTGGGCGCTGGGCGCGCTACAGACGCTGCTGTTGCTCCCGCTCGGCTTCCTGGCGCTGCCGCTGCTCTACCTGATGCTGGTGAACCCCTCGGCCCTCCGCCTAGGACTCCCGCGCTTTGTCTCCGACACCGCCTTCCGCCGCCTGCGCTACACGCTTTCGCCGCTGCTCGAGCTGCGAGCGCGCGGCCTGCTGCCAGCCTAGCGCGCATCACGCCGGCCGCGGCCGCCTGCACCTCTGTCTCCGTGTGGTTTCTGGGCGCCTGGGTGGAGGCCGAGGGGAGACTCTCGGGGGTGGGTCATGTGTCCCTTGGCCCAGCGATCCTGGCACCTTGATCTCAGCGGGTGCAGGGCCTTCCAGGCGGTTCTGGGGTTTCGAGAGGCTCCCCGGACTCCAGGTGGCAGAGCCTGCGACTTGCTCAGGGGCAGGGCGCGCCCTCTTCCGGCACCCGCGCCTTGGGGGTAGGGGCTGGGAGTTCGCACCAAGGGACTCCCGGGAGCCCTCCTAGGAGCCCTTTTCCTACAGCGCCTGCTGCCTCACCAGAGCCTTCTCGGAAGCTGGTCAGTATCTTTTTGCTAAACTTGGTTTTTCCCCGCTAGTGAGCCTAGGATGGGAGGGCGGGGGAGCAGGCGGGTCAGGTCTTCGCGGAGGTCAGTGGTTCCCCGGTTGCGTGGGGGGTTATTGAGATCCCCGCAGCATCCCTTGGTTTTCTCGCGCAGGTTCTTCAGGGCGCCGGCGGGCATTGGTCTCCTGTGGTCCCCTTGCCGAACGTGCTGGTCCTGCTGGCTCCGCGCTCCCCACTGCGGTCTTCGTGGGGAATCGTCTTCATTTAGGTGGAAAGTTCTGCTTAGTGGAAACGATGAACCTTGAGTTTTTTGGTGGGTTTTTTTTTTTTGGTCTGATGCGAATACTGCCCTAGTTTTATTCTTTACGTTTTTTGGTAGTGAAATTGTTCCGTGTATCTCCTTGTTGCGGGCGCGCGTGCATACACCCACCGACACGCCGCCCCCCACCCCCGCAACACACAGGTTTTGGCTATGGTCTCCAAACAATCGTTTTCTTATTGATGTGTAGGTATTTAAGCCCTTTTGGGGTTAAATTTGTTTATGTAATCCTGTGAATAAAATATCATCAAATTTAGGGGCGCCTGGGTGGCTCAGTGGTTAAGCTTCTGCCTTCGGCTCGGGTCATGATCTCAGGGTCCTGGGATCGAGCCCCGCATCAGGCTCTCTGCTCAGCAGGGAGCCTGCTTCTCTGTCTGTCTCTCTCTCTGCCTGCCTGCCTACTTGTGATCTCTGTCAGTAAATAAAATCTTTAAAAATTTTTCATCAAATTTAGAAATTGTGTGCTGTGTCCTATAAAAATCCATTCCAGTCCAGAAGTTGTAATACTCACATAGGGTAAATACCTTTAGTTGGTGTAAACATTTTGTTCATACATTAATTATAACATTTTGTTGCTAACCACTTTATGGTTTCATGCATAGATGGGCATTTGGGTTGTTTCCACCTTTTGGCTGTGGTTAATAATGCTTCTGTGAACACTGGCGTATCAATGTTCTTTTGGGTAAATACACAGACTTGGAACTGCTGGATCATTGGTACTTCTGTGTTTGATGCTTTGAGGACAAAAGGCTCTACTGCATTCCATGCTTAACATCTCCAGGGCAGTGCAAAAGGGCTCTCATTTGCCCACATTCTCACCAACATCTGTTTTTATTTATTTTAAAAATATTTTTAAAAATATTTTATTTATTTGAGAGAGAGACAGTGAGAGAGAGCATGAGCGAGGAGAAGGTCAGAGGGAGAAGCAGACTCCCCATGGAGCTGGGAGCCCGATGTGGGACTCGATCCCGCGACTCCAGGATCATGACCTGAACCGAAGGCAGTCGCCCAACCAACTGAGCCACTCAGGCGCCCCCAAAATATTAAATTTTTATTAAAAATATTTTATTTATTAAATCACCATGACTATGACTGACCCCAGCTGAAACCAAGAGTCAGGTGCTTAACCTGAGTCACCCACGTGCCCGTTTTGTTTTTCAAAAAATTTAAAAAATAATAGCCATTTTCATGAGTGTGATTTTGTTTTTGCTTTCAATGTTTAGGCATTGGATTTTTATTTTTTTAAGATTATTTTTATTTATTTTAGAGCGAGAAAGAGCATGAGCTGGGGGAGGGGCAGGGAGGGGCAGAAGGAGAGGGAGAGAATCTCAAGTGGACTGTGTCCCCAGACCCTGAGATCACGACCTGAGCTGAAACCAAGTTGAGTGCTCAACCAAGTCACCCAGGTGCCCCAGGCATTGTGTTACTTTTTTTCTTCCAAGTTTTTATTTAAATTTCTTATTTTTTATACTCTATAACTATAAAATTAAATCTGTGAAATAAGACATTTTAGGGACATCTAGCTTTTATCCAAGCTCTCTCTACCCTGTTGCCTGCACTCCTTTAGAAGAAATATTAGGGGCGCCTGGGTGGCTCAGTTGGTTAAGCCACTGCTTTCTGCTCAGGTCATGATCCCCGAGTCCCGGATTGGGCTCCCAGTTCCTCAGGGAGTCTGCTTCTTCCTCTGACCTTCTCCCCTCTCATGCTCTCTCTCACTCTCTCTCTCTCTCAAATAAATAAAATCTTAAAAAAAAAAGAAGAAACATTAGGTTGTTGTGAGGGACTCTTCTTTTTTCCCTAAGTGAAATATACAGTGAGACCTCCTCCGTTTCTTAGATGAACACGGGTGTACTCTGCGGACTTCTCCGCTCCCCTTTCAGCACCGGGCTCTGAGCAGTGTCAGATGAGCTGTGTCCTTACTCAGCTGCAATGATGCGGTGGATTCCCACGCTTTGCTATTACAAACAGTATCTTGGGGCTCCTGGCTCAGCTGGTAGAGTTGTAAGTTTGGGGTTGATATTGGGGTTGTAAGTTTGAGCCCCATATTGGGTGTAGAGTTTACTTAAAAAATAAAATCTTTAGAAAAACAAAACAAAACAAAAACCAAGCAATATCTCAACAAGGAGCCTTCTGCAAACACCTTCTTTGCATTTTGCCAGACAGTCTTTGAGATCGATTCCTGAAAGTTGGATTGTGGTCAAAGGGTAATCTCACACACAATAGCGCTAGATACTGCCCAGGTCCCCCTCCTGCTCGAACAGTTTTCCAATCCCACCGTCACTGGATACGATGGCCCCTTTTCCCACATCCTCTGCGATGGTGCATATTGTCACCCTGGGAGTCTGATGGGTGAGAAACAGCACTTTGGTGTACTTCCCATTTGCATTTATCTTATGATCAAGGTTAAGGGTATTTTCATATTTCATGGCCAGTTGCCTATTTCTGTAAATATAATTTGCTTTATTTGAAAAATACAGGGCTGAGGGTTTTCTTCTTCCTCAGATGGCATTTTGAAATCTTTTGTAAATATTTACCGTTTGCCTTGCGCTATGTTTATGGTGTTCTTTTGCTATCCATACATTGTTTTGTAACAATTTACTTTCCTGTGTTGATTCTGGATTTTGGTAGGAAAGTTCTCACTTCTAAGTGGTTGTTGAGGAAACTCACCCACGTCTTCTTCTAACGTTTGCATAATTTTATTATTATTTCTTAAAGTAATCACTACACCCAAAGCGGGGCTCAAACTCACGACCCCGCTATCAAGAGTAGCATGGTCTTCCGACCAAGCCAGCCAGGTGTCCCTTGCATGGTTTCTTAGTTCACATTTCAACCCCTAGTCTATTTCAGACTTACTATGGTTTATGATGTGAGGATCCTTTCCACTTCCTTAGTAGTTTTAGACTCAGCTTGTCAATTTCCATAAGAATGGGAATGTGAGT
The DNA here is from genome assembly GCA_003697995.1 of Taxidea taxus jeffersonii. Classification (NCBI taxonomy): domain Eukaryota; kingdom Metazoa; phylum Chordata; class Mammalia; order Carnivora; family Mustelidae; genus Taxidea; species Taxidea taxus. The sequence continues at coordinate 5,271 of RCUC01154282.1, forward strand.
ACAGAGAATTTAGAGACTAATTTGCAGGGAATTTAGTCTTCCAAACTCAAACATGATGTCAATGTCTGGTTTTTATTTCAACAACGATTGTTATTTTTTTAGTGTAGAAGTCTCACACGTTTTTTGAAAAAATTTTATTTGAAAGAGACACAATGAGAGAGGGAACACAAGCAGGGGAGTGGCAGAGAGAGAAGCAGGTTTCCTGCACACGTGGCTCAATCCCAGGATCCTGAGATGATGGCCCAAGGTGAAGGCAGACGCCCAACTGACTGAGTCACTCAGGAGCCCCAGGAAAGGCATTCTTAAGAAGCTAGATGTTAAGGAGAGAGATGCTGTGCTATAATTATATTTTCTCAGAATGTCCTTGTCTTAGGGCTATGCTACCCTCATAAAAATGATTTGGGGAGTGTTCTCTATTTTCTGGGAAAGTGTGTAACATTGACATTTTTCTTCCTTAAATGTTTAGATCCAACCTGGCTTTATGATGAAAGGGAAAATTACCCCTAATAATTGTTGTTAACACAGAGAGGTGTATGAATCATCAGTGAATTTTCCCAAAGGGAACACCTCTGTAGAATAAGAAGCAGAATGTTAACCAATGCCTTCATTTTCCCTCATGCTTCCCTAGTTTGCTCCCTCCAAAAATTACTGCCCTGACATTGGATACCATCAATAATTATGCCTGTTCTTGAACTTCAAATGGAGAAATGCAGTATGGGGATGCCTAGGTGGCTCAGTCCGTTAAGTGTCTGCCTTCTGCTCGGGTCGTGATCCCAGGGTCCAGGGATGGAGTCCCACATCGGGCTCCCTGCTCAGCAGGGAGCCTGCTTCTCCCTCTCCCTCTGGCTGTCTCTTCCCCGGCTAGTGCTCTCTCTCTTTGATAAATAAATAAAATCTTTAAAAAAAAGAAAAGAAAGACAGTATGTTACGTTTTTGTGTCTGGATTCTTTTGCTTAACATGGGAAGAGTAGTCCATACTGCCCGCTGCTGTGCACACTTATTTCTATTGCATTTTATTCTGCCACGTGAGTGAGCATAGTTACTTGTCTCTTGTTGGAAGGGCATCTTGGTCACTTACAGTTTCTGGATGTTATGAATAGTGTGCCTCACAACATGCCTGTTTGTGTCTTTTGGTGCACAGATTTTGTACCTCTGTTGGGTACCCATCTGGGAGTGGAATTACTGGGGTGGAGAGGAGGAGATGCTTAGCTTGAGGGAACACTTAAGTTTTCCAAAGCATTGAACCAGTTTATACACCCACCAACAGCTTCTGAGGGTCCCCACGGCTCCACTTGCTGTTGATCTGTTCATACTTCAGACATGCAGGTGGGTGAGGAGGGATCACATTGTGGCTGTAATTTGCATTTTCATGATGACTGGTGATGTTGAACACATTTTATTATTATTCATCGGCTCTGGGTAGTCTGTTTTGTGAAATGCCTTTTTTTTTTTTTTTAAAGATTTTATTTGACAGACACACAGAGAATACAAGCAGGGGGAGCAGCTGGCAGAGGGAGAGGAGGAGGGGGAAGCAGGCTCCTCCTGAGCAAGAAGTTCATCCCAGGACCCTGGGATCATGACCTGAGCCTAAGGCAGATGCTTAACCAACTGAGCCACTCAGGCATCCCATGAAATGCCTCTTCAGGACTTTGTCTATTGTATTAGTCAGTTCTATCTTAACTGATTGCAAATATCTTCCCGGGTATGTGGTATGCTGTTTTTGCTTTTGTTTTTAACACACAAACACATTTTAAGTGTGCGCCATGCACAGGCATGGAGCCCAGTGTGGGGCTGAACTGATGACCCTGAGATCAAGGCCCGAGCTGTGATCAAAACTCAGGCGCTCAACTGAGGAACCCAGGCACCTCAATACATATTTCTCTTTTTCAGATTTTATTTACTTTTTATTTTAAGATTTTATTTATTTTTTGACAGACAGAGATTACAAGTAGGCGGAGAGGCAGGCAGAGAGAGGAAGGGAAGCAGGCTCCCTGCTGAGCAGAGAGCCCGATTCTGGGCTCGATCCCAGGACCCTGAGATCATGACCTGAGCCGAAGGCAGAGGCTTTAACCCACTGAGCCACCCAGGCGCCCCAAGATTTTATTTACTTTTTATAAAAAGATTTTATTTATTTGATAGATTGAGATCACAAGTAGGCAGATAGGCAGGCAGAGAGAGGGGAAAGCAGGATCCCCGCCAAGCAGGGAGCCCGATTCGGGGCTTGATCCCAGGACCCTGTGATCATGATCTGAGCTGAAGGCAGAGGCTTAACCGACTGGGCCACCCAGGCGCCCCGCAACACATATTTTTAAAAAAGCTTATTCATTTTAGGTAATCTCTACAATGTGGGGTTTGAACTCATTATCCCAAGATCAACAGTCACATGCTCTACTGTCAGCCAGGAGCCCCTGTCATGCCTTTTCCTATAGTTGAAATTAATTTTTCCTTTATAATTAGCGCTGCTTTTGATTCTAAGAAATCTTTTTGTGTCCCGAGGTCATCAAGCCATTTTCTTCTGTATCTTCTCCTAAAGGTCTTTTTTTCTCTAGAGATTTGAGAGAGATCTACTTAGATCTTCACTGATAAATACAGTACAGTATTACAAATGTATTTCCTCTTACGATTTTTAAAAATATTTTTTAAAGATTTTATTTATTTATTTGAGATCACAAGTAGGCAGAGAGAGAGAGGGAGAAGCAGGCTCCCTGCTGAGCAGAGAGCCCAATGCAGGGCTTGATCCCATGATTCTGAGATCATGACCTGAGCTGAAGGCAGAGGCTTTAACCCACTGAGCCACCCAGGTGCCCCAAAAGATTTTATTTTTTGAGAGGGGAGAGAGCAGAGCAAGAGAGAGCAAGAGCAGGGTTGGGGGAAGGGGCAGAGGGAGAGGGAGAAGCGGCTTTTCTGCTGAACTTGGAGCCCAACACGGGGCTGGATCCCAGGACCCTGAGATCATGACCTGAGATGAAGGCAGATGCTTAACCGACTGAGCCACCTAGGCACCCCTCTCCCAAGTCTTTAAAGTTTACCTTGAACATACAACTCAATGGTCCCTGGAATTTTTATGTATGAGGTAGGTGGGGTAGGCAAGGGTTGTATTTCTTTCTCTGTAGTGGTATCCAGCTGATGCAACACCATTATTGGAAGGACCATCCTTCCCTTGCCGCCGTGCAGTGTCTCTGTGTACGGGTTTGTTCCTGGACTTCTCTTCCTTCGTGAACCACGTTGTTTTAACTAGTGTAGCTTGAGGATGTCTTGATATTTAGGCTTGTCGGTCTTTACAATCAAAATAGCTGTATTTTGACCTTTGTATTCCCCTATAAATTTTTTTTTTCCTCTAGAAGATCTTTTTTTTCTTTGGAGATTTTATTTATTTATATGTTATAGAGAGAGAGCGAGAACAGGCAGACAGAGTGGCAGGCAGAGGCAGAGGGAGAAGCAGGCTCCCTGCCAAGCAAGGAGCCCGATGTGGGACTCGATCCCAGGACGCTGGGATCATGACCTGAGCCGAAGGCAGCTGCTTAACCAACTGAGCCACCCAGGCGTCCCACCCCTATAAATTTTTTTTTAAAAGACATTTGAGAGAGAGAGAGAGAGTGAGAGAGCAGGAGCGAGTGGGAGAGGGAGAAGCAGGGTCCCTGCTGAGCAGGGAGCCCACCGCAGGGCTCAATCCCAGAACCCCGGGATCATGACCGGAGCCCAAGGCAGACACTTAACCCATCGAGCCACCAGATGCCCCCCCCACTATAAATTTTAGATGTGTCACTTTCCACCACAGAACTTTCTCGGATTTCCACTGGCATTTAGAGTGAAACTACAGATCAGTCTGGGGAGAACAAACCTCTGTATGATGTTGTCTTCAGATACATGAATATGTTGTTTAGATCTTCTCTCAACACTGGTAGTTTTCATTATTTCCTAAGACTCTTTCATCAGATTTATTTCTTGTTATTTGATGTTTTAGGATCCAACTGTAAATGATGCTAATTTCTTTGTCGTTGTGAGCTACATGTAGTACACATACACACACGACTTACCTTTTGTATATGAATCTGTGTCCGATCGCCTTGACTAGAGATCGTACTTATGGATTATCTGGATTTTCATGTACATAAATACCATTTCTGAGTTTTGTTTTTTTCCATTCCAGATTCTGAAACTGTTTCCTTTTACTGCTCAGCAGGGCTGCTTAGGGCCTTCAGCACAAAGCTGAGCAGAGGCCATGAGAGCAGACACATGTAGACTTTGTTCTTTGATATCTCACCTTTAAGCATGATGGGTGTTTTGCAGATATACCAAGGAAGTTTCTGGTCTTTGTGGATGGCTTTATTTTTAGTACACCCGACACCAAATACAGACCAAGCTTCTCTAATAAGCCCCTCAGAAGCAGGCTCTTGGGTTGGTCTTTTATCACTAACAGGAACATTTTTTAGTCATTAAAACAGGACCGTTATTGTTCTTTAAAATATCACTTTGTCAGGGCGCCTGGGTGGCTCAGTCGTTAAGCATCTGCTGTCGGCTCAGGTCATGATCCCAAGGTCCTGGGATCGAACCCCACGTCGGGCTCCCTGCTCGAGGGAAGCCTGCTTCTTCCGCTCCCACTCCCTCTGCTTGCATTCACTCTCTCTCTGTCAAATAAGTGAATACAATCTTTAAAAAAAAATAAAATTCACATTGTCTTTAGTCTCTAAAGAGACCTTATTTTCTTGTCAGCTCATGGATTTAGATTTTCTCCCCAGTATTATAAACAGCATTTCTAATTTTTCCCAGATATACTATTTGCCATATTGCCAGAATCTTGTATGTAGCATTTGATTGACTTCCTTTTTAATGCCGATTTGACAAGTCTTTTTAAGGACTGTGGTTTGGAAACATTTCTGCTATGTTTGAAAATATTTCTACCATTTTATAATGTGTTTATCCTGCCTTTTCTATGCTCTCTCCACCCTTATCTTCTGTTTAATCTTTCCCCAAATTATACCCTATTTTATGGTATCTTTTTTTTTTCCCCCTTAAGGAAGATCTAGGCCCAATGTGGGGCTGGAACTCACAACTCCAAAATCAGGAGTCACGTGCTGTACCGGCTGAGCTACCCAGGCGCCCCTCTGGTATCTCTTCTGCTTGAACCTGGATAGTTCTGCCATCCACCCCAGCCCCTGCCTTAAAGCATGCTGCTCTGGTCATTGCTTCGGATCTCCCATGAACTTTGCATTTTAATTCTACTCTTCACATTTCTAAATATTGAGGGTTCTTCCAGAGAGCTTTACGGTTACTGATCCCTAACTCAATTCCATGCAACCAGAGAACACCCCACGCCCTGCGGAATGCTTAGAGCTGCCTTGAGGCCCAGCAGGCAGCCAGCCTGGGGTGGCGGAGGGAACGCCGGAGCCCTGCTGCTGGGGCTGGAGTGGGATTTACACATGGCCTTCAGGTGAGGCAGGTGGAGGAATGTTCAGATCTCCTGTGTTCACTTTCCAGTTCTATCACTTGTGGAGAGAGGGCTATTAAAACTTCCAACTCTGTGGAATTGTTTGAATTCTGTCAGATTTTCCTTCATAAACTTGTACACAATTGCAGGCAGTAAATTCTTTTTTCTCGGTGTTCTTCACCTTAAGGGTATGGCTTTAGAGTCAAAGTGCCTTTGTCAGCATCTCCGTGGTTCCTTGTCCTTTGTCCACACCGCAATCCTATGTTTAACTGCAGTGGTTAGTCCCTTGATACGTAACATAATTAAAGATGCAATTAGACTAAGGTTGGCTGTCACAGGATGACTCTGTCTCATCCGTTCCTTCCTCTTCCTTTCCTGCCTTCCTTTGGATTTTTTAAAAAATTATTTTTATTTTCTTTTGGATTTTTTAACTTACATACTGGCTTTTTTTAAAATTTCTTTTCAGTGTACCAGAATTCATTGTTTATGCACCACACCCAGTGTTCTATGCAATACATGCCCTCCATAAAACCCACCACGTGGCTCCCCCAACCTCCCACCCCCAGCCCCTTCAAAACCCTCAGAATGTTTTTCAGAGTCCATAGTCTCTCATGGTTCCTCTCCCCCTCCAATTTCCCTCAACTCCCTTCTCTCCATCTCTCCATGTCCTCCGTGTTATTTCTTATGCTCCACAAATAAGTGAAACCATATGATACTTGACTCTCTCTGCTTGACTTATTTCACTCAGCATAATCTCTTCCAGTCCCGTCCATGTTGATACAAATTTTTTTTTTTTTTTTTTTTTTAAGATTTACTTGAGAGACAGAGCCAGCATGGGCGGTGGGGGTGGGGGGGGCGCTGAGGGAGAGGGAGAAGAGAGAATCCTCAGGCAGACTCCCCGCTAAGCGCAAAGCCGGACTGGGGGCTCAATCCCGAGACCAGACCCTGAGATCACAAAACCAAGGGTCAGACATGCAACTGACTGCGCCATCCCGGCCCCCTTGACTTCTTTTTTCTGTTCTTACTTGTACTCGTATTTGCTCAGGACTCAGCTGTGCTTCCTGAAGCTGAGTGTGTTTCTCATCACCTCTGGAATCCTGCTAGAAGGTGACTGGAGCTTCTCCTTCAACTTTCCGTATGGCTTCATTTTTGGTACTTCTGTTCTCTCGATCACTTTTCTCTTCACCTTTATCTGCTATATTTAACTGCTCTTTTGCATTAACTTTGGTGACTTTTTTCTAGTTGCTCTGTGTCATCTGTTTTAGTTCGGGGTCTTTGCTTCCTGTCTGCTGAAGGGACTAGAGGCCATGGTGGGTGGGGGCAGATGGCCGCTGCGGGCGGCTGCATGAGGATTTCGGAGTCCCAGAGCAGAGTACTTGGAAACAGGAAAAGGCTGGAGCAGAGGCAGGACACGGAGCCCCACCTGTGCTGACCAGAGACGAAGAGACGCAGGTGGGAAAGTTGGGGCCCCTACAAAAGCTGGAACAGTGTTCTTGGTGGTATACCTGGGCCCCCCCAGGCTTCCTGGCCAGCCGCACTCATCCCCCATCCCTATACCGCCGTGCTCCCTTCCCAGCATATCCAGGAATTACCCCTCGGCTGAAAGTGCCCCTGGACACCACACTTCTGCTGGTTTTTATTTTGTTCACATTGGTTAAATCTTAAGTTGGATATAATTTCTTATACACAAGAAAATACTTCATGTACCTATGCAGTAAGACAGGTAGGGAATGTGCTGGGAATGTGTCCAGTGCAAATGAAGTATTCACACCCCTGCCGAGAGTGTCCTCAGATGATTGTCATTCCAGCCTCACGTCACATGTGGGTCACGCCAGGAAGGAGTGGATTGCCAGGCTCTGCATGGTGTATGTCTGTCCTCTTTATCCTATAAAAATAACTCCAATGGATGGAATGACGGGGCCACCAGAAGCTTACCCCCTTCGACCACAGCAGCTGGAGTGGGGGTGTGCTTGCTCAGCTCCACAACTGCAGGATGGCTTGGTTGGGGGGTTGCCTCAACTGCTGGTCCGCTGCTCCCTCAGTAGGGGATGTCATTCTGATAGTACTGGATCATGTCATAGGTCCGGCTCCTGGAAGAACAGTGGAGGGAGGCTGTAGGAGACCGTCTAGTTCTGGGCCCCTTCACCCCGCTGACTCCTTCACGACTGCCTGGAAAGGTGCACTTAGAAGGTGTCCCTTTTACCCTCCCTGAAGGTGCAAATGCAAGCTCGCAGACCCTCTGGACTTCCTGCCAGCCCCTTTTCCAGGGGACACACCTTCCCCCATGAGGGACCACTGCTGTGTGAGTCCCTTTCTGCTCTGTCTCCTGCCTGGCCTCCTCAGCTAGATGCCTGCCCTCCGTCCTGGGCCTGGGAATCCAAGGACAGGAGCTGTCCCTGTTTCAGGGGCCACTTTGGCCCCTTGCCTGGCATGTGGCACACAAGTGAGACCCTGCTCTCCTCCCCTGTCATACTTCCCAGCACACGCCTTACTCTGCCAAAAAAACAATTAGAAGAGAATTCCCCTGTCCTGCCCTCTAAACCTCTCTGGTCAGGTCCCCATGCTGCCCTTGAACTACTTCCTGTTTCTCTGCTGCCATCAGGCACACCCTGGGCGGCTCTCAGTATTCCTCTCAGATACCAAGTCTGCCCCTCCAGGGGGTCAGGGTGGGGAAGCTCAGCTCCAGTTCCGCCCAGGTGCTCAGCCCCAGCTCTGCCTTTAGAACCACCACCTCTTCTCTCCGCTCCCCTGTCACAATGGCCAACTGGCCGGCTCCTGCCCCCAGGCCTGAGCAAGGTGTGGGGTTGCTGTTGGGGCCCAGGCAGCAGCCTGAGGAAGGTGTAGGGAAGCAGGGGTGGGGCTGAGGATGAGCTCTTTCTGCTCCTCATCCAGCCTGCTGGGCTGTGCTCACCTCCCTGCTCCCCAGCCCCATGCCCTCTATGCATAGCTCGCCTGGCCTCACAGGCTGGGCCGCAGACAGGAAACTGGGCCTTGAGGCCTCTGCTGGGTGTTCCCCTCGGCACAACCCTGGTTCCTCTAACCTGGCACCCTGTCACTCTGCGAGGACTCCCTTCAGGACTTGTGGGACAGAGAGTCCCCTGGGACAGCAGAATCCCTGCCACCTAGCCCGGGCGTGGTGGCCCTGCACAGGTTCCCAGAGAACACTGGTGTGTGGCAGGAGGCCTGGGACGGGAGAGGGAAGGGGACTCACCTGTTGCTGAGGAAGCAGCTCTGAATGACCTTCATGATGAAGTTCGCAGCCTCCCTCTCAGTCATGTTGGGGCTGAACCTGTGCCTGGGGGCGAGGGCCATGTCAGGGCTGCCGCCTCCTCAAAGCCGCCCTCCCCGTGGGGATGTGGGCTTGCTAAGAGACTGCACTCAGCATTTGTGGGCATTTGTTCAGGTGAGGGTTGGTCCAGGGAATGCTCCCTCTTGGGGACAGTTCTAAGGGGCAGGGACACTGTCCCCAGCTGGCTCTGGAGGGCCTGTCTTCTTCCCCAGCCCCTCCTCAGCTGTGTGGCCCCTGGGCTGGGGGAGAACCAGCCCGAGGCTAAGCTGCTGCGGCCTCAGGCCTGGGGACAGGGGCCGGCCCCGTGTTCTTGAGAAATGAAGGGACCCCTGGGATGTCTGCAGCACCAGTGTGGTGACAAGGCCTCACCCAGGAACCCTGTCTGCTTTGGGGTTCCCAGGAGAGTGCGTGGCCTTGATAATGATCACATTCACCAGCACTAAGGAGGCTCCCACCCAGAGGGGACAACTGCCCCCCAAATGGCCTGTGCATGTGCCCAGGACCTACTTCAAAAGCTTGATTGTCTGGCCACGGAAGCAGGGCAGGCCTGTGTCCAACATGAGAGTGACCAGAGAGACGACTGCATCCATGTAGGGCCTGGGGAGAGGCAGGGAAGGAAGGGGAAAGAGGCTGGCCTAAGCAGGTTTGCCCTGCTCACCACTGTCCGCAGCACAGCCTGCGACAGCCACACACAGCGGCCCACCTACCCACACCTCTGCAGCTCAGTGGGGCAGTCCCGCCCGGGGGGGGGCAGGGCGAGGGTTGCCCACACACCCTGGACCGGGCTGAGCTTTGTGCCTTGGTCCGCCCACCCCAGGCCTCAGCCGTGGTTTCTGTGCCTGGCTAAGAAAGTGCAGGTATGCAGCGTAAACACAGCCTGACCCTCTGAGCAGCCATGATGCAGGCTCCAACAGACTCAGGACTGGAGTTCAGGTGCCACCACACTGCTGGGTGGCCTTGGCCATGCCACACTCTGAAGCGAGAACAGTAAGTCTTCAGCGTGTAGCCTGGGGGATGGCAGATCTTAGGCTTGGGTGAAGGGGTGAATGGGGTACTCAGAGCAGGGAGCCCAAGGTGCTGGCAGGCAAGGCCATACCTGGAGACTACAAAATATGGCAGTACCCTTTCGCTCAGAGCAGGAAGTCGCTGGCACAGGTGGGCACAGCAGCGACAGGAAGGCAAGGCCCAGGCTGCCCAGGCCAATAGGCAGCCCCTAGCACCTGGCTTGCTCTTCTGAACTGCAGCCCCTCCATCCACAAAGGGGCCTGAGAAGGTCCCATGGGACCTCCGGAGGCTGGCTTTGTGGCATTAAGTGGCAACCAGGACCAGCGCCAGCCTGCCCACTTTCCTCCCTGTGGTCTCGGTAACCCCACTGGCCCTTCCCTGGGGCTCACCGCACAGCCAGGTAGCCACGGACACACATCTCCATGAACCACTTGAAGGGCGTGGCCTCCATCTTGCCCCCCATGATCATCACCATCTCATCGGTCAGCTTGATGTCTGGTTCCCAGCCAAGGTTGCCGCCGGGTGAGCTTTCGAACATGAAGCCGAAGTCTGCAAAACCCCCAAAGCCATTCTTGATAGGATTGGGTGCCAGGGCAAGATGTGGGCATGCTTCAGCCACTAGTTCCCACACCCCATGATAGCTGGCCCCAGGCCGTGTTTTCTCGGAGAAGGCGGGGGCGGGCAGTGGCAAGCAGGTAGGAGAGAAAAGAGGAAGTGGAGGTGGGGAGCCAGGCTGGAGCAGAAACGCTAGACCTGAGGCCGGGTGAGCCTCGCTCTGCCTGGTTCTGGTTTCTGACCCCAGAGCACTCCACGCCCTGCATTCCTGCTGCTGCTGCCCCCCACAGCCTGGTGGCCAATAACTTGGGCCTTAGAGCTAAACTCAAACCCTGACCCGGGCCCTTCCTGGCTGGGTGACCCCAACATGCCTGGCTCTTCTGTGGGGGTGGAGACTGCTGTCCTGCCCCAGGCTCTAGGGGGTGAAGGGAGAGGAAGAGGGTGGCACTGGGGCCCAGCTGACCGATGTGGATGATGTGGCCCTTCTTGTCCAACATGATGTTCCCGTTGTGCCTGTCCTTGATCTGCAGCAGGAACAGCAGGAGGCTGTAGGCAGCCATGCTCCGGATAAAGTTGTAGCGCGCCTGCGTGGAAAGCGCCCAGGTGCTCACAGATGGTCCCCCAAAGGCTGCACCTCCTGAAGCCTTGTGGGCTTTCTCCTACCTCCCTGCCTGGGACCCCGAGGCTTGGGGGGTGTTCTCTGGGCTCTTGTTCCCAGCCTTGCAAGCAGAGACCAAATTAGCAAGCCAGATCTTGGAAACAAAAGGGACAAGTGACTGCATCTGGGGGTTCAGGAGCAGCAAACCCTTCCTCCCACACCCACGAACTTACTTTCTCCTGGGAAGTCTATCTCAAGGTTCCTTTGAATCCCAAGGAAGGTTATGGGGTACCCTGGTTTTACCCCCAAATGTATAAAGACTAAGAAAAGCAGGGCAAGGGGGAAGCAGGGTACTGGCCCACAGGCAGTGCTGGCTGTAGGCAGGATGGCGTGTGCAAGCCATCTCAGGTCTGGGGCCGCCTAGCAGCTCACCTGCTGGAAGGCCAGGGTGGACTCATCCCCATACTGGCGCGTGAAGTAGTCGTACATGCCGAAGTCCGTCTGGCGGCCCAGCTGGTCCCGAGAGGTACAGTCGGGGATGCACTCAATCACTCCGCACTGGGGAGGAAGGGCCAGGTGCTGAGGCCTGCAGGCGGGACTCTTCTCGACCTGAGGCATCGGGGGCTCCCCCTGGGCTCTTGCACAGGGAACTTACCCCAGGGGCGGTGGCCACCACCCGGTAGGGGAAGACAAAGAGGTCCAGGCCAACCAGCTGGAAGATGTTCTTGAAAAGGTCAATAATCTGCAGAGCCAGCATGTCCTGGAGACCAGGGAGGCATGGGGTGGTCAGCGGGCCACCTGCCATGCTCTAGTCCACCTGACCCCTAGCAGTGAGGAGGGCAGGCAGGAAGGAGGCCATGGCCAGGCAGGAGCCTGGAATGTCTGGCCTCACGGCCCCCCATGCTGGGCTGGGCTCTCAGGACCATCAAGCACTGGGCTGAACTGAGGCCGCACTGTCTAGTGGGGGACGCAATTGGGGTGCCTGCGTCCTAGGGCAGTTCCCTCTGGGTGGCAGGGGATAGACAGTGGGTGGGACCTGCTGGAGAGGCCCCTGGGTTAGGCAGAAAGCCCTGCTTTCCTCTGTGGCACCTCCGCCCAATGTGGGAAGCCAAGCTCTGGTTCTGTGCACAAGGTGCAGCCCTGCAGCATGCCCGGTGCCTCAGGGAGGGCAGGCCCGGCCGTTCACTACCTGCCGGCAGTCGTCTCCCACTTTGAAGATGGCCGCCTGCCACGAGATCTTTTGGCCATCAGCCTCCTGCGTGCCACATTCATCCTCAGAGTCTGAGCGGCATCGCAGACCTGCACAGGGCAGAGAGGCAGCCTTTTAGACTGGAAGCAGGGAGATGCCCTCTGTGGGCGTCGAGGCAAGCCCTGCTCACAGGCCCAGGACCCTAGGAACCTTGGGGATTATCTCTGCAAAGCAAAGAGGCCCAGCAGGCATTTGGGGTCAGGGAGAGCCACAGGGTCAGGGGTCTCTTCCAAAGAATGTTTAGGCTTAAATGGAACTGAAGCTGGAGCCCCCTTTTCACAGGAAGAGGGAACCCAGGTGTGCCCAGGACTAGTGGTGGGCACTGGGAACTAGGGGGCATGAGTGCATGTGTCTGTACCCTAGGGTACTGGGGAGGACTTGGGGGCCAGAGTGCAGGGAAGGCCATGGAAGGTCTGTCCCATACTGGCAGGGGGGCATGAAGCTCTCTGCTTGGGTTGACTAGCATCCCCTAAAATTCCTGCTTACTCAAAACCACAGAATTGACCTTATTTGGAAACAGGATCTTTGCCCATATAGTCAAGTTCATAAAAATTAGGGTGGGCCTTATCAGAGCAGGACACGGGTACAGAGGGAGAAAGCCTCGTGAAGGCAGAGGCAGAGGTGAGAGTGACAAGGCTGCGGAGGATCGCCATGGCTTGCCACAAGCACCAGAAGCTGGGAGGAAGACATGGAACAGATTCTCCCCTGGAACCCTTTGGAAAGAGCACAGCCGTGCTGACACCATGATGTCGTACTTCAGGCCTCTTGAACTGTGGGGTAATGTATCTTTGCTGCTGAAGCCATCCAGCCTGTGTCACTTGCATGGCACCCCCTGAAGCCCTGGGCCACTGAGCCTCAGGAAGGTGCCTCCTGGACTCAATGGCTGATCTGGGGATGGACTCCATGGGTCTCTGTCACTCTACACCAGCTCCACGCCAGACACCCCTAAACCAGGGCTCAGACTGAGAGCGGAGGGATGTCACCTTTCACGGGGAGCTGGTCATAAACTAAACACGCCCAAGGAAACTGCCATCATCCAGGGAAAACACTTAGATCCCAAACTGGGTCACAGATTCTTCACTGACCTTCTTTTTCAAGTTCGCTAACTCCACATCGTTTCACCTTAAATTTAGCCAGATACGGGGCTTTTGCGGCACTGAAAAACAGAAGGAACGTGGCACGAGTGCTGGAGCAAAGAGAGCCTGGTGCAAGGGAGCTGCCGGACTGCAGGTGGCCTCTCACCTCTGCATGGGCGTCCCGGACTTGTAGTCAATGTCCAGCACGATGGCCTCAGGGTTGCTGGGCAGATAGCAGCCTGTGAGGGACAGAGCAGAAGTCACAGAGAGCCCAAGTGTGACCTCTTCCTCCCTCTACACCCAACAGGGCTTCTGAATCCTCTTCTGGGACAAGGAAAATAAAGAGTGTCAAGTGAGAAGTGCCCAGTGTCCCTCTCTGGAGAGGGACACTGGGCGCCCCAGGCCCCGGGCTGACGTGGGCTGGCCACCTCCCTGGTCCCCATGCCCGCCCTGCCCACCTGCAGAAAGAAGCCGGCTCATTAGCCAACCATGTGGCCTGCTCACCTGGCTGCACTTTCACTTCAGACAGAGCCGACAGGCATGCCTTCTTCCTCTCGTCGCCTTTAGGGTAGGGCCTGAGCAACAGGACAGAAATGCTTTGTTTTGTTGCTGCAGGAGCTGGCCTCTGGGGTTTCAGGGGGCAGTGAAGGGCCCCTCCTGTCTGCCTCTCTGTTCCTTTCCTCCTAGTTCTAGCTACTGAGGGCACTGTTAGGCCCAGTTCTTCCAGAAGGCCAGCCTGAGGGTTCCTTGCCCCACACTCTTCAGGAGCCGGGTGGCTCCAGGGGACTAAGGTAGTTTTCTGGTTGTCTTTCCCCCTCGCTTGTGTGGGGTGTGTGATGTTGCTTCAGAGACGCTCAGGGGACAGAGCTGGCTCTGGGGCCTACGTTCAAGTGCTAGTTCTGTTGTTTGCTTGCAGCATGGCCTTAGGCAGGTCCCTTGGACCTCCTGCAACCCTGGGATGAGGACAACAGGGTGGAGTGCAATCAGGTGCCTAAAGTGAGGCCCAGGGAACACCCCTCCCCGCTCTCGAGGCCTCTGTGGGCTGGAAGCTGCTGAATCACCACTGTACTTAGTACTGGGCCCAGGAAAGGCCCTTGGGATGTACGGTGAAACCACGTGGTGACCAAGGTGAGAGAAGCCTGAGCACCAGGGACAGCCTAGGGGAAATGAGGCACCTGGGAGGAGAGGCGGTCAGCGCTCCCCTGCTGGGGCCTCCCCTAGGCCCTTAGCCAGTTGATGACTCCAGGGCCCCACACCACACAAACAGGCAGGGCCCCCAGTGTCCAAGGAATGTGTCAGCCCTCACACGTAGACGGCCCAGGAGGTAAATCAGTAAAATGACACTGGGAGCTGCAAAGGAGTCCGGTTTTCCTAATACCCCAGGATACTTTGGAACTTGGAGAGAGCAGAGTGGCTTCAAACTATGGGACATTATTCAAAATGAAACTAACATAGGTTTTCTGAAATACGCATGGCTGTGCATTTTGCTCTATTTTCAAGAGACCTGACTTGCTAGGGCAGAGATTCCCAACCCTGGCTGTTCACTAGAATCAGTGGGGTCCCTCCAGGCAATCCCCATGATCCAGGACTGAGAGGTGCCACTTACTTGATGATTGCTGACACATTGGTGATCTTGTTAAAGAAATCAAATTCCCGCTGGTAGAAGTCCTTGGCTGGGCCCGACAAGGAGCCAGTGATCTCCTCCACTAACTGCTCCAAGAGGTCACCAATGTCAGCTGACAGAGAAACCAAGAGGGACAGCCTGCAGCTGGGCCACCGAAGGCCCTCAAGGAAACCCCACACGTTTGCCAGATGTGCAGTCCAGGTGTTCAAGTGTTCCCCAGCACCCAGGCCAGCTCAGCTGCCCCGAGTGTGGTCTGCAGCTGCCTGGAGGGTCCCTGGGACCCTTCAAGACCCCTCGGTCAAAAGCACACCGACAGGTTGTTTGCCTTCCTTGCTGTGTAGACGCTTGCAAGGCCAGGTGTAAGCAGGTGGCGAGGTGCTAGCCGTCACTGAATCCTCATGGCTCTGCTCCCGTGGTGTGAACAAAAGCCAGTGTCACAAAGAACATCCCTGATGGGGCGATAAGCAAGGACTAATCTGATGACACTCTACCCTGAAGCCATCTCTGGGATATCCGCTGTGATGCCATGGGAAGTCACGCGGCAGTCTGCTGCATGGGAAGTATGCAGGTGCTGTGCTCTTGTGGGAAAGTGCCTTACGTTGGACTTTCCAACTCAACTAACTTCTTGTTTCAGGGAATACCAATTTTTTTTTAAAGATTTTAAAAAATTAATTAATTAATTAATTAATGAGAGAGAGAGAGAGAGAGAGAGAGAGAGAGAGCTCAGAGTGGTAGGCAGAGGCAGAAGGAGAAGCAGCCTCCCTGCCGAGCAAGGAGCCCGATGTGGGACTCAATCCCAGGAAGCTGGGATCATGACCTGAGCCAAAGGCAGCCGCTTAACCAACTAAGCCACCCAGGTGTCCCTCAGGGGACACCATTTTTACTTAAGAGATTGACTGGCGGACAAAAATATACTTATTTGGACTTAGATATATGGCAGATATTTTCTTGAAAAATGACCAAAGTGAATCTGCCATTTGAGGAAAACTGCTAAGTTTTAGGAAACCTGTGTCTGTGACCGTGAGTCTGACAGCTTCCCAGCACTTGAAAATGTTTGTTTTTTAAGACCGGTGGGGCATTCACAGATGTGATCTTTAATGCTGTGAAGTCCTGCAGTGGGTACGGGTCGGTATGAGTGCTGGGTAGACCAATGGACTTTAAAGAAAGGGCATGAGAAACTCACTGACATGAGTTCAAATCCACATCACAATTAATCATTAAGAACCTATCACTTGTGGTTTGGTGCAATATCAACCGAGAGTATCTGTAGTGACCAGAAAGACAACTAAAACCCTCCTTCTTCTTCCAGCTGTGTCTGTGTGAAGCTGAATTCCACGCATTGACTTCAATCAAAACAGCATACTCCAACAGGTCAAATGCAGAAGCGGAATGGGAATCTTGCTGTCTTTTACGACATTAAAGATGTTATGACATTACAGACATTAAAGAGATCTGTAAATCTGTAAAGCAACTCCACTCTTCTTGCTCCTTTTTGAATTATGTTTCACAAAAATACGTTATTTATGTTAATATGTAATGGGCTTATATTTTTTAAATGACTTGGTTTTACTGTCCAACACTGGTTAACATTGAGAACTAAAGCCGAAGCTCTCTGGGGGCCTCACTAGTTTTTAAGGGTGTGAAGACAAGCTCTCAAACAAGCTCTGTTTGAGAACCATTGCTCTGAGTGGTTGCCTCGTCCCCACATGGAACTGCTAGGTCAAATGCAGGGTGAAAAGAAGTTCTCACAGGTGCTTGGGGAGCTGCAGGATGGTGCCAGGGTAGGCAGGGAGTCTGCAGGTGAGGTTAGCAAAGGCTTGAAGAAGGAGGGGGTCCTGCTCCTGCTGGGTGTTAAAGATGAGATGTTTCCATTAAAGGTTGGGAAGCAGAGCAATGGGCTGGGGCAGCACAGGCCCTGGAGGGCTCTGGAGGGTTAAAGATCGGAGGGGAGGCCTGAGAGAAGGTACAAGTAAATACTCACCGTCTTTCTGGTGCCCTTCTTCATCCAGATAGATGTTAGTTTTCATGTTCCAGATAAACTGGTGTGCCAGAAGCTGGGATTTGGATGCTGCCCACAGAATATACTCTCGCACGTAGCCCATCTATAGGAAAGCAAGGTCACCATCAGTGCAGGCTGGACACTTCCCCGCTGAGAGAGACTAAGCCAGTGCAGGAGTGGACTCCCAGCACTTGCAGACCTAGCAAGAAGTGAGTCCCAGTGGTTTCTGGCTGTGTGAGCAAGCTCGCCTGGGGATGTGTGAGCCCAGTGCAGGGACTAGGCCAAGTTCTAGCTTGCTAGCTGGCTGGTGGGGCAGGTGGGGCCCCAGGCGGTGAGGTCTGCAAAACAGGAAGGAGCCGGCTTTTGTTTCCTCTGTGCTTCCCTCTGGACTCTAAGAACCGTAATTCTCCAACCAGTATCTGCTGTTGTCAGGCACGAGGAATCAGTAAGCTGGGTACTGAAACTCAACTATAAACTGGTTGTCTGCAACAATGTTCCACAGTGATGGGCAGGTTCCAGAAAATTCTAACACACAGACATTTCTTCATGAGTTGACACACCAGGGCCACCATCCTAAGGACTCTCCTCTTTCTCCTTCTTAGTCATGTTCTGCTACTTGTAACTCCAGCTTTAATTGCGCTGTCCTAAAGTTAAAAAGAAGGGCTGGCTTTTCTGGAAGACTTCTGAAGGAGTGGCCTCTCCCCCTTGACCAGTAGTTTGTGGCCCCTGCATCTGGTAAAGTATTCTCTGGACAGGTGTCCTCAACTTGGCTAGCTAAGCAGGTCAGATTTCAAATAATTCCTCGCTATGGGTTTCCCAATGTGACTCTAGCACGGGTAGAGAGCAGTTCCTGGGAAGAAGCACAGGCAGTGTGGGTTCGGGGTTGTGGTCAGCCCTGTGTTGGGGATGTTTCTGTGCCAGGCCCCAGGCTAGGCAACTCACATACAGGTATGCTACACATGATGGGCTGAATTGTGCCCCCCCCCCAACCCCCAATTCATGGGTTGAAGTCATATACATATACGCCTCAGTGTGATGGTGTCTGGAGACAGGCCTTTAAAAAGCTGATTAAATTCAAATGAGATCATTGGGGTGGCGCCTAGTCTAATGTGGGGTCCTTATAATAGAGGAGATTAGAACACTGACACACAGAGGGAAGACCACATGAGGACACAGGGACATGGCAGCCATCTGCAAGCCCAGGAGAGGAGCCTCAAGAGAAACCAACCCTATGGGCACCTTGATCTGCAACTTCCAGCCTCCAGAATTGTGAGAAATACATTTAAGCCCCCACTTTGCGGTTCTCTGCTATGGTGGCCCGAGCACACTAATACATATGTCATCTTGTCTCACCCTCCCTGCTTCCCACCAAAGAGACAAGGGAGCTGGATTTAGGGACAGAGGAAGTGGTTGGCAATACTTCTAGAGCCCACCTACCCGGCACAGCAAGACAGGGTCTTGGGGTGAGGTGGGCCTCCTGGCCATGAGCACCAACCACAGCCTTGGTGGGGGTGTGTGTGAGAAGAGCTCGGGGACCAGGTCAGAGCCTGGTGGCCCTGCTCCCTGGGCCCCATCCCTGTTGCTGAGGGCTCCTTCCCCATCGCCTAGCACAGCTCGCAGAGGGAGGGACAGCACATGCTGGCACAGCCTTACCTTGTCATACCTGAGGGCCTGCACAATCTGGGGGATGTAGAACAGGATGGCATCCTGCAAAGGAGGAGGACAAGCGATCATGACCTCCAGGAAGGGAAAACAATTCCTTACCTCCAGGAAAGTGAAAACAAAGGCAACACAGATGGCTGTCCCAGGGCCCCACTCCAACCTGGAACGGCCCTGCTGTCACTCAGTCCATGGGACACCTTGCTGGAGGTGTCTTGCTGGCGATCACAGAAGACTGAGAACCAGGGAAAGAACCAGAGGACAGCAAGGAAAATGGCGATGGCTTGAAACACAGGATGGATGAGAAAAAGCAAAAGGAATGAGGCTCCCGTACCTATAAGGACAGGGGAAGCACCCGCCCATGTGTGTTCACTGCTGGGGGCCTGTGCGGGGACAAGGGCTGAGGTTACAGCAGTCCCGTGTGTTGGGGCCTCTGCAAGTCAGCTACCAAACCCCTGTCACTATGGCTGTCACATGGGATCCCCAGGCTTCCCAGCAGTCCATGGCTGGGCAATTTGCCTGTGCAGCCACAACTGGCACCAAACTCAAGTCAACGTCCCAACATATCTGAATCAACTAAATCTGTCTTCTGTGACTGCCTGAAAAGAAATGGGATTGAAGCATGCTTAAGATGGACCACTGTTTCATCAGGCCCATATCAAGTTTCAGATAAAGCCTGCCCTTCCTGTCTCCACCCCAACATGGCCTGTGGTCCCACTGAGGCTGACTCAGGGAGGACACGAGCTCACCGGTGGGAAGGACCGCAGGACTTTCACTCCATACTGCGCCGTGAGAGGGTGCGGCGGATACATGCTGGAGAAGTAGGAGAGGCCCGTGGGCGGGTCCGCAGGCGCCCAGCACAGCACGTGGCTGAGCTCCGGCGCGTCAGCGTCGATGGTGTGCCAGGTGACCAGGAACTGGGAAGAAGCAGGGAGATGGTTTGGCACAGGCAGTCCCTGGGGCCCCTCTGGAAACACCCAGTCTCACCTCGTTACCTCAGGGGTGGCCCCGAAGTGATGATGATAAAGCATTTACAACAACGTGGGGGAATGTTCTGATACACGATGCAAAGTAGCATAATTCTAACTTGGGTGAAGTACAGTCAATATTTTTCTACTGCAAGCATAATAAATGCCTCACTCGAGAAACGGAAAATACTGGACATTAGAAAAGTCATTAACCTGCTGAGGTTGCCAGGTTTCTGTCACATTTCCAGTTTCCAGGCATTTGGGAGGCATTTTTTTGTTTGGTTTGGTTTTAAGATTTTATTCATGTGACAGAGAGACATAGCGAGAGAGGGAACACAAGCAGGGGGAGCGGCAGGCAGAGGCAGAGGGAGAAGCAGACTCCCCATTGAACAGGGAGCCCAGTGTGGGGCTTGGACTCGGGACCCTGGGATCATGACCTGAGCCAAAGGCAGCTGCTTAACGACTGAGCCACCCCGGTACCCCAAGAGGCATTTGTTTTTGTGCAGCTTGAGCCCACATGCAACACTACCTTGATAGCTTCGGGGACGTCACTAACGGCTCCTGGGTCCAACCGAACGAGACGGGTCACTTCGTTGCCGATGGCTTCTGTGTTCTTAAACCTATGGCACACGCGGGGTATGGATGGGGGGGCCTCTCTCACCTCTCCGGAAGAGAGGGAGGTAGAGGGAGACCTGAACTGGAGGGATACAGATTAGTGCCAAGTGACACCGAAACACGACACTACTGACATATCAGTAACTCTGATCATGAGTGTTTACGATGAACAGCACCATGACTGGCTACAACGTGAATGACAGAACGATCTCCAACAGGAATTATCCTACACTCCCCAAAGGACGTTCCCCTTTCTGAAGTCCTTGCCTTCAGAACACCCCCCTGTCTTGGTGCCGAAGCAGCCCATCTATGGAGTGGCAGCCCATGGGCTGGAAGGTAGGTCAGCAGATGGGAGGATGGGTATATTTTTAGGGGGCACAGCCCCAGGCTAACACAAGGTAGACTTTCCACAGACACTATCAGGCTGCGGTCCTGATGCAGAGGACCGAATTAGAACCAGAAGGAGGAAGTGGTAAGTAGGCAACTGTGGGCTCATGGGGAAGAAATGTCCACCCCTGCATGTGGGGCGGATGCACTTCTTTTGGTGGATGTAACGGTCCTGGGAGGCCCCTCTTCGCTACCACTGGTTTAAGAGCTCTGACTATGGAGAGCTACGAGGGGAGAGTTCACAGGACACTTGGCTGCTGGCCACCTAATCTGAGTAGCCTGTTGCTGAAAGGCCTGTGGGAACAAACCAAAGGCTCCCCAGGCTGGCCGCCCTGGAGCGACAACCTCTGTGTGCTCCTATCCTCCTCAGATACGGGACTGGGCCACAAATGTGCTCTGACGCTCGTGCCTGGGCTCCAGGGTACCGGGGCGCTCAGGCGTCTGTGCTGTGTAACCCCTGCACAGGAACACTAGGTCAACATCTAGAGGACCAGACCTCTAATATCACTTCCCCGACCGTCCTTGGCAGTGACCACATCGTATTCCTCCCCACTCAGGTGTCCTTGTACTGGGCTTCTGGCAAGGCCCTCATGAGGCAGGTGAGACCGGGGCCCACCTGGCTGGTAGCTGCACAGCCAGGTAAGGAGAGATGCTCCAGGCGAGGTTAACGTTGTCCTTCCACTGCTTCTCACTCAGGCTGATGTACTTGGACCTCCAGTTGGCCACACTGTTCTCTCCGGCCTGGTCCAGCTCCAATTCCGGGGCTGAGAGTGGATTGTACCATGTGATGAGACGCTCAATCTCGGTGGCCTGGTGAGATGAGACATCAGTGCACCTTCTGTGTGCACCTACGTGCCACTCTGCTCCCGTTCCCAGTGCTGTGGCCATAGCATGGGGGTCACCTTACCAGCAGGGACAGTAGTAGCGTCCTTC
>RCUC01154283.1:0-39427 GCA_003697995.1 Taxidea taxus jeffersonii
GGTGTGTAAAATAGTCCTGGGTTATAAACTATTGGTCTACACAAATTCTCCTATAAATGTCCTAAAAATGCAGCAAGCTGCTATTAAGGAAAACCCCCCACGCAAGCTCTAGGGAACAGCTGAAGACAGTCGGGGCTTCCATACAATTGTACAAACTAGAGAGAGCACTAAGTCATCCTTCCCACTGGCCTTTGCTACATCCCACAGTAGGAACCGATGTCCTCACTGTGCATTGCACTCACACAAGTCCCTGAACTCACTGTGACCGAAGCTGGTAGCATATTAAATAGCCTGTCCCCAACAGTGGGAGCTAGAATTAGTTTTGTTCCACAAACCTGATAGTTGTTCTAAAACCATATTTTACCTGGCAGCTTGTTAGATATACAAATTCTGGGCCTGATCTCAGACCCTCAGTCAGAATCTTCTGGCACAGAACCCAGTAATCTGTGTAACAAACAATCTTTGTCATTGTAATACATGCTTAAGTTTGAGATGCAGTGCTCTAGAATACACCTGTCCCCCATCCCCATGGTCTCCATTACAGTTGCCTAATCTGTTGAACTAGGACTCTTCTCCCAATTCTTCCAGTCTGCGAAGCCTGATGGCAGCCAGGCCCTAAAGCTTAACCCAGTTGGTCAAAACCTGAACCCATTTTCTTTTCCTGTATCTATTTCTCCCTAGGGTCTGGATACTCTCCATGTCTTCCAGTGACTGAGAAATGCTTTGTTCCACGGAGATGGACACGACAATTACTACCTATAGTGATAGCCTCGCTCACTAGAAACTCTGGCAGCCATGTCTGATTCTCATAGGTATCAGTGTTGACCCAGATTTAGGCAAGATACTTTGATCACTGTGCTTTTGATTGTTGCCCACCAACCTCAGGAGCATTCTGTGTCCTCCTCCATTCCAGGAGCCACGTCAGGCTCCTAGCCCTGGCAGCCCACAGTATGGCTTCACTCTTTCCTGGGGAATCTCTTATTCAGATACTAACAGGCCTCCTGGCAGAGCCTAAATTGACTAGGTCCTTCCATCACAGTAGTGACTAAGTAGTTTGTAGTTCCCTGGTATGTCAGAAAACTGGAGAACAAAAAGAATGTAGTAGAAAAATTGGCTCAACACCCCTGCAGTCTTTTCTGGGAAATTAAGGTGCTGCAGAAATTTCTGATTTCAATTCTGATCTAGTTTTTAAATTTTTTAATTTAATTTTTAATTTTTTTCAATTCTGATATTTTTAATGAAGTAATTTTCTTCTAAGTTACGTACAGATGAGAGCTGCGGTGTAAGGGGCCATGCAGCTGGATCCAAGGGTTATGTGGTAGGGAACATGGAAAATGAGCGGGACTACATTGATTGGAAAGGTAGATTGGAGCAGGTCATTGACTACAATCCTGCTTTGCAGGTTTGAAAGTTTGGATATAATTTGGTAGACAATGGAGAACCAATGAAAGATAGGTATGGTATGTGTGTGTTCATTTTTATTTTCACAAAGTAAAAACACTGTGTAACTTACACCCAGGTAACGTAACAGAATATTTCTGGTACCCAGAAGTTCCCTTCCTGTCCCCTTTCCTAGTAACCACCTCCTTCCTCCTCACCAAAATAAATGACTGTTCTGATTTCTGAAACCAGTTATTAATTTTGTTTATTACAGAATTTGATATAAAAACAACTTTTGCCATTGTTGTGTACTATCGCATTGCATAGAGAGCGACAATTTATTTATCCAGTTTAGACTGGATTAACTCTAGCTTGTGGCTATCAGGAATAAAATTGCTATGAACATTCTTGTACCTGTCTTTTGATGCATCCATGGATATATACTTTTTTTTTTAAAGATTATATTTATTTATTTGACAGAGAGAGAGGGAGAAAGAGCAAGCAAGCACAGGCAGACAGAGTGGCAGGCAGAGGCAGAGGGAGAAGCAGGCTCCCTGCCGAGCAAGGAGCCCGATGTGGGACTCGATCCCAGGACTCTGGGATCATGACCTGAACTGAAGGCAGCCGCTTAACCAACTGAGCCACCCAGGCGTCCGGATATATACTTTTGTTAGATATAAATCTGGTCATGAAATGGATGAGATTGAGGATGTTGTATATTCAGCTTTAGTAGATAATAACAAAGTTTTCCCAAGAGATCTCGTTAACTGAAATGTCCACTAGCCCTGGGAAGCAGGGGAAGGCCAAGGCCAGCACTGTTTCAGGACACTGAATCTAGCTACAACATAGGAGATGGGTTAGGTGGAGTTAAGCTGGAACACAGGAAGGGGGCACCTATTTCAAGAACTCAGGTGAAAAATAATAAAATCCTGAACTTGGAAGGAAAAAGGAAAGGCTAGGGCAGAGGTTAAAGACACTGAGGAGGTAGGTTTGCAGGTGGTTGGAAATGAAGACAAAGGCAAAAACAAAGTCTTAAAGCTGGTGACCAGGAAGACTGAGGTGTCAGGAGAACCAGGATTGGAAGAGTTTAGAGCTTAATAATGAGTTTAGACTGGGTTAAGAAGAGGTTCGGGTGCTGGTCAGAAGCCAAGGGAAATCATCTAAGAGACAACTAGAATCAGAGCTCAAGAAATCTGTCCAGCGACTGACAGCAAACTCAGTAGGATGTTTTCTTAGAGTATAATGATAGAACTTGGTTTAGAAATATTTTGTCAAGTAACACTAAGACTTTGATTTACATATCCACTGTCATCTAGTCCTGCCCCTAGGCTTTTATTTTTAAGTCTAATTCCTTACTTTTAGTAATTCCCAAGTAGTATGAACTACTGTGTAGATATATTTCCACAAGTTTATGAAATGTAAGCCTTGAGTTTTATGTGAAACCATAAGTAATAAACATCTCTCAATATCTCCTTTTTTTATTGCTTAGATAGTCACTGGCTTAGTTCAAGGTTTCATCATTATTTGCCTGGGCTGCGGTCACTAACTTCTTCAATGAGCTCTCATCTTCCATTCTTAATCACATTAAAATGCAATCTCCACAAGAAGATCCAGCAGAATCTTTTAAAAATGTGCATCTGAATATCTCATTTAAAAAATCGTAGTCGATGGGCCACCTGGGTGACTCAGTCAGTTTTTGGCTCGGGTCATGATTACAGAGTCCTGGGATTAACTCTGTGTCAGGGCTCCCTGCTCAGCCTGTTTCTTCTCCCTCTCCCTCTGCCCCTTACCCCCAGCACTCTCATGCTCTCTCAATTTCTCTCAAATAAATAAATTAATTAATTAAAATAAAAAAGTTAGTTGATCCTTTTCCTTGCAGAACGAACACCTTCATGAGCCAGCTACTCTTTCTTATTATTCCTTACTTATGTTTTATGCCTTTTTAAAAAATGATTTTATTTGAAACAGAGTGAGAGAGAGAGAACACAACCCGGGCAGAGGGGCAGAGGGAGAGGCAGAAGGAGGCTCCCTGCTGAGCAGGGAGCCCCATCTGAGTCTTGATGCCGGGCCGGATCTCAGGACCATGGGATCATGACCTGAGCCAAAGGCAAATGCTTAACTGACTGAGCCACCCAGGAGCCCCCTATTTTATGCTCCTATCATAGTTTCTCATGCTTACCATTTGATTTCATGCCTTTATGCCAGTCATTCCTGCAAATATACTTTCCATTATTCAAAATTCTGGATTCAAAATTCTTGGAAATCTTTCTTGAATATATATACTAAGTTAACAAATAATGAGAAACAAAGGAAAGGCCAATTGAGGGGAAAGGAAGTTTTTCTGCACATGTGGGAGATGGGTCACTGAGAATTATGTATTACAATTCAAAATAATATAAAGAAATTTATTTTAATCACAGTAAAATCATAGGATTTACTTTTCTAACCCTAATAGACAACACAATGCATTTAAGATTAGTAAAATTATTTAAAGTATAATGTATTAAAGTAGAGAAAATAATATATGCAGATTTTAGCACAGAATATTATTTAATTTATGAAACGTGAAAGAGAATGCTGCTCTACATTTTTAAATTTTCTGAATAAGTATCCTTCTTAATGCTCTCATACCATTAACAAGAAAATTAACCCAATTACTTCATAAGGTTTAAGCTTATTGAAAGATACATTGAACAAATACAAAAATTATTCTACTATGGAAAAGAATCATCAGATTTCTACCTTTTTTTTTTAGATTTCTACCTTTTTAAAAATAGGGGTTATAAAATTCTGAAAAGATGCATGCATGTTGTAAAAAATGTCAGTAGTTCATCAAGTAGGGCAAAATCTACTTCTTTCCATTTCTCCTCCAACCCCACTGCCCAGAAATAATCACTATGAAAGTTTTCTTGTGATGTTTACCAACATTGTTTGCATTTGCAACGGCATTTAGGTCGAGGTATGTGTGTGTGTATACATACACATATATATTTTTAAATTTTGTCGTAAAGACTGGATGATGCTATACAGTTCTCAAGTTACATTGTATATTTAAAGACCTATGTTGGACATCTTCAAATACCAGAACATACGCATTTGTGTATATTTCTTTTGAACCCTAGCATTGCATGGGCTATATGGATGTGACATAAACTATCCATTAATTCTCTACTGATGAAATGTTTATACTGTTTTAGAGTATCTCCTTTATATATGGGGCAGGATATTTATTCTGGACAATTATTTAGCCCCTGTTTTCCCCTTCTCCTTCATCCAGACAGTTGAGGAGGGGGTAGAATTGGGAGTGAAGGAGCTGAGTTGCTTCACTCCCAGGTCTTTTGTGCTTCACAAAAGACCAGAAGGCAAGCCCTACTCTCTGACCCAAAGCAGACAGGTGGTTAGTCTTCAGAAAGGCATGACAACCACCTTTTTTAGAGATTCCAGTAGGGTGTGTAATTCCGGAGCCTCTGGACCCTAAGAGAGCATGTAGCCTGGACATGAATAATTTGGTAGTAACCAGTGGGAAATGACTGCTGATGATCAGTGCTTAGAGGACCCTCCCTAGTGTCCTTGGCCTTACGGAGGAAACTCTGCAAAGCCCTTGATGAGGCACAAGATAAGGAGAGAAAAGAATATGAGGGTCAGCATTCTAAATTAAATTGATTTAAAAGTATAAAGAAATGCATACCTATTTTTCTATATTCAGTGTATATTTCACATCTAACCTCCTACCCTGGAATTCATACCATCTTCATAAACATTTGCAATTTCCAAAATACTAAGTTATTTTATATATTTTGATATTTTTCAAGTTGCAATTCTGGAGACTTTTTATCCCTAAGAGGATAGCTCCTTTTCACTGATCCAAGAGAAAATTCCCATTTGAAATAGCACTCTTTTATCTTGACATAGTTACATGTGGAATTTTGTGATATCCATTTGCTCCTTAAAATATAATTCCAACAACAATAAACCATGCCTTTACTACTTTAAGGATCTGTTATATCACTCTGATTTCACACTAACATCAGGCATAGTTTGGAACACATAATATGAAAAGAAAAGATTTAATAGTTTATTTTGAAGAGAAAAAATAATTTCTTTATGGAAAAGCCACGCCTGCATTATGACCCTTAATTTTTTGTTTGCCATTGCTTTTACCTTTAATTGCTACTTTTGCAATCTTCATTGAAGGCTTTAGCCTGGGTTAAGGTTGGCAAAAGATTAAGTCAATTAAAAATCTCATGGAAACAATTTAACCATTATTCTCTGATTAAGCAGCACTGATTAAAATTGCTTTCAACAAGGAAAGACAGAGAAGATCCTTAAAATGCCTTATGGCTTAGAATTTTATTATGTCAACTAAGTTGCAATTGCCTTCAGGTCTAATTCTGCAGCCTGTTTATATAGCAGTTGGGGGCTGTTGGCCTGACAGTGCCTGGAGAGACAAGGCTCCTCTAACAAACGGCCAAAGAAGAACTTAAAACAGGCTGGGGAAAAGTCTACTCCTGCCAGGACATTGCAAACTGCTTAGTGGCCATCTGAATGTCCTGCTGGGGTTGTTGCCATACTTGGTAGTCCCAGAAGTCTGGCTAGCCTCAGAAGTTCAGCAAAACAAAATACAACTGTGCACAGCCACGCCCTGGGGTGACTGTCTCCGAATACCATGGAAGTCAGAGGCTGAGGCACTTGAAAGAATTGCATCCTTGCAGATCAAATCTTCCTAAGATTGAGCCTTGAAAGGCAACCCTTAAGCACATAAATGTTGTCATTTATAGCGCCGTTTCAGTGCTATTTTACCTTTCCAATTATAAAGGTGGCTAATGCACATGATAATTACAGTTCCTTAAAATTTATTCACTCTGGAGTCGATCAGCTCAGAAATGTTGGCACTGTTTCAGTGTTCCTCTAACAACTGCTTGCCAAACCACTCTTTGATCCAGTGAAATCATCCTATGATTCAAAACAAGGCCTACAGCCTTTCAAGAACTCACATCTTAAATCCTCATCTTCATTGCCCAACCTCCCCATGTTTGACCCCAAAACTGATTTTTCCTTATCAATGCCAAAGGGATGAGTTATTTTTTTTCTCCCCCATGGGATTTATAATATGCTTTCTTTGTTCCCCTTCATTTATCGCTGTAGCTAACACAGACTGAGTGCTTATGATGAACGAGAGATTGTGGCTTGCCCTGCAGTGATAGAAGGAAGCTACCTCCCCTCCATTCACTGTGCAAGATAAAGACAGTCACACATTTAATTACAGTGCGGAGCGAAGTCAGGGGAGGAGAGAATCAAAGATTAGAAGTAGAGCTCAAAGCCACTGGTGAGGACCGGGAAGATTCCCAGGGCAGTGAATTCTGAGTGAAGCATGAAAGATAAACAGAAGCAGGCAAAAGAAAAAGCAAGTAAGTTGCAGTATTCTAGACAGAAGAAATAGCGTGTGCACTATGGTCTGGCAGTGAGACAGAGCACAGCACGTTTTCGAAACTAAAACTGTCTTGCTTGGCTTAAAAAGCTTCCCATGGGTGAGTTAGAAGAGAGGCAGGAGAAAGAAGCACCTCAAGAGTATGATCAACCCTATTTTATCAGCCTCAGGAGTGTGACTTATTCTAAAGTCCGTGTGGGGGCACCTGGGTGGCTCAGTCAGCTAAGCGTCTGACTTCAGCTCAGGTCATGATCTCAGGGTCCTGGGGTTGAGCCCCTCATCGGGCTCCCTGCTCAGTAGGGAGTCAGCTTCTCCTCCTGCCTCAGTGCTCTCTCTCTCTCTCTCTCTCTGTCAAATAAATAAATAAAGTCTTTAAAAAAAATAAAATAAAATCAGTGTGGACCCCTAGAAGAATTTGGAGCAAAGAAATGACACCAACTGGCTTGGGGTTTTAGATAGATAACTCTGAGGGATTGTAAAAGAATTTTAAATTCAGAAATATTTAGCATAGGGTGAACACATCTCAAAGCAAATGGAGGACTGAGGAGGGAAGAAGCCAGGCTTGGAATCAGGGCTGGGCCAAACCAGAGGATTCCACTATCACCTCTATGGGTCAGGACTACCATAAAGAAGGAAAAACTAACGAGGAAAAACAGAAAATGAGGGAAATAAGGGAATGGGAGAACTGGAGAGAGAGAAGAGGAGACCAAGATGGGGAGAAAATAGAGGTGATATCGGAAAAACTCTTGCTACATAAATCATAGCTTTCCTTTTGGGGACGGAAGAGGGAAAGGGTGGGTAGAGTCAGGGTATTTCAATAGTGTTCTTTTTCTTCAAAAAGACAGATTATTTTCTTTAAAAAAAAACCCACTTTATTGAGGATGATTGACATTTTTAAAAAGCTGTACATAGGTGACCTATACAATGTGATGATTTGTAGAGAAGTAACACCCGTGAAACTATCACCATGGTCGAGGCCATACACTTATCTGTCACCTCCCAAAGTCTCCTCCTACGTCCTTTTTTTTTTAGGTTTTTCTCATGTATTCTGTTTATTTCTGTCCTCACACCAGGTTTGAGGGTTTTCTCACATTGGTCTACATGTTTTTTAAGTGTCATCATAATCCTATTTTAAGTTTTAGACGGCTGTTGAAATAAGTTTCTTACAATGTTGATTGAAAAGCTACAGAATTTGATCATTGATCTTGTGACTGACCGAAGTACTGTTTAATACTTTTTTAGTTGACTCAGTATTTCCTGGTAATCACATCGTCTGACAATCACGATAACTTTGTTTTTGTCTTTTCGATATTTTATATTTCTTCCCATCATATATCGGCATTTTCCTTCTGGTTAAAACTGTGCACTAGGATAACTTAAAGCAGCATTGATGAGGAATCTTATACTGTTCCTGACTTAACCTGGTAACTCTAGTATTTCATCCTTAATGTTCATTCATATTCATACATGTTCTATTTCAAACAGACACTTTTTAATTGTCTCTAATTCTTTGATAATTTGAATACACTGAAGAAAATATCTTTGAGCATAAGTATTTGTATTTCTTATTGTTTCCTTAAAATGGGTTCCATGATGTTCGGGACCTGATGCCCAATGGTTTCCAGAACTTCATGTACAAACTTACCTGTGGTGCAGAAGTCCCACCTCTAAAAGGCTTTAGCATTGCCAATTTTTAAAATCCCAGATATTTAATTGATAAAGAATATTTTAATATTTAATAGGGAAGAAATGCTACATGTTTTCATTTCTTTGTTCATAGTGCTTTTTTTGCACTTAGCACTTTTTTTCATTAATTGGCTATTTTTAATTATTCTGCAAATTATTCCATATCTTTATTTAGTTTAAGTTCTGAAAATATAATAAAAAGAATGATTCCTATATTATTGTGTGTGCCCATTTTAGCACGTTGGTGAATAATAACAAGTCACTCATCAAAAATATTCTATTGGCATATATCAACCATATGAGAAAGTGCCCATTTCTTTCAATCCATCATAAAACTGAGAAGAATAATTTTTTACTGAATTGCCAATTTAATAGGTAAAAATTGTGCATCTTAAATATCACATTTTCATCTCTGAACCTGTCAATGAATGGGACCATTTTTCATGTTTGGCATCAGCTTTTTTTCTTGATACCTTGCCTCTTCATCTTTAAATTGCATTTACTTTATTCTTTCTATGTATTTGTGAGAGGTTTTAACCTGTGAACTTATTAATGCTTTATCATGAATAGAAAGTATTTTTTCAGTCTGCCGTTTAATCGCGCTGATGGTTTTACTTGTTCGTTGTTCTGAGCATTCCTGGGCGCCAACTTGGGCTCCAGCCTCCTCTCCTATTCCAGTCACTGTGTGCAATCCGGTTCCCTGCTGACCACACCCAGCTTCCCCTGGGTAGAGACTGAGGGCGTTCACCTGAAACTCCTTGTCCCAAACCTCTTGCTTCCTGCTCTGGGCTCCACTACCACTTCACAGTAGTGGACCCCCAGAAACGCACTCTCATTTTTGCAACCTGAAAATGTGGAGGAATCCATAATTTCTGGTTACTGCCACCTTTGACGAAGGAGGTCTGGGGCAGTGGAACTTTTTCCTTTTACCTTTAAGTGATTATTCGGAGTCTTCTCAGAACATCTCTAGGGAGAGAGTAATCCAACACACAGAGGGTGGCAAACTGGATTATGTATGCTTGCATTGACTTTTTCTGCTGATCTGTATTCCTTCTTCTGTCACTCGTTCCTGCTGCCTGGGATCACATTTCCAAATAAACTACCCATACATGGATCTTGGTCTTAGACTCTGCTTAGAGGCTACTTCCATTGGGCAATCATGATTTTTGCATATAAGATTTAATCTCTGTGTATGGGCAGAGGTATGTATGATCGCATATATAATTCATTTATTTTTATGGTTTTTTTACTTTATCATCAGCTTATAGTGGCTTTCCCTATCACCAGAGTCAGGTAAACATATAGGTACATTTTATTTCTTTGTGATTCACAGACGTTATTATGAAAAGTTTATTTGGGATAGGGTAAAAGTAGTGATCTTTTTTGTTGAAAAAAATTTTTAAAGATTTGTTTATTTACTTCAGAGAGAGAGAGAGAGAGCATGCAAGCAGGGGAAGAGGCAGAGAGAGAGAAGATCTCAGGCAGACTTCCCGGGGAGTGTAGAGCCTGAATCAGGGCTCAACCCCAGCACCCTGAGATCATGACCTGAGCTGAAACCAAGAGTTGGACACTCAACCCACTGAGCCACTCAGGCATCCATCTGGAAAAAAAAAAAAAAAAGAAAAGATTTTTAAGTGAATTTTTAAATAAAGTCTGCTGAACCCCTAAGCTTTCCCATGGATTTTGTCCCTTAACATTTCAGAGTTTCAGGAGCATTATAGATTAATCAGAAGAGACTAAGCCTCATAAGCCTCATATTCCTACTCTTCTTCACACATACCACAAGTATGATTTAATTAGCCAACTATCCATAAATGCAAAGCTCCACAGAACAGGAGCAGATGCACTAGATCTGCATGCTTTTTCATGGTTTCCACACTGGACTCACGGCTGCAGGTGACCCTCCATCTAGAAGCTTGTCATAGCAGAGCAAACAACTCACTTCCAGCTTTTGAATGAGTCTTAAAGGTATGGGGTTTATATCTTACATATTTGGGATTTATAGCTTAATCCCAGAAGATCTTACGTCAACAACCTAATTGCTTCCATTTATGGACATTTTTATGAGGCATTAAATTATCCAGGTTTTCTTTCTTTTTTTTTTTTTTAGAAACCCAATGATCAGTGAGTCTCCCAGACAGTATCCTGATATTCACAAGTATATCATTGCCTTCACTTTCCGAGTATCTCAAAAAACAAAACTGCTGTCCCACAATTGTGCACTAAATATTTAGCTGAGCAGGAGGTTGTTTTGGCCTTCAGATCTGTGTCTGAACTTTCCTTCTCTCCCTATGACAGTACTCCCAGGGATCACTGAGGCTTTTAAAATATGTTTTAATAGCCAACAGAGCAAATTCCTTCTCATTCTTCCCCTTTTTCCAATATTTGTTGGCTCTTGTTTGCTTAGTCTTCCAGTTGAGCTTTAAAATTGCTTTGTCAAGTTGTCCCCAAAATATGGCAGACACAGGGATGGACCCCCCACCCCCACCCCGTCAGCTGCCCTTTCAAGGATGGGCTCGTCGCCCACCTGTGAGGACTGGGTAGACTCCTTCCAGCTGGCAGCCAACACCTCTGGGGTCTCAACCTTCCAGAGCCCACTTCCTTTGAGTAACTAGAAGAAGAGCTAACTGTCAAAAGTTCCGAAACAGCCAAAGTGAAAGCCATGAAGCACCGAAGTAGTAATTAGGGCAATCTTGTTGTGCACACACCGAAAAGACATTTTGCCAAGGAGGAGCACTCAAACCGAAACGCAAAATAAGCCTGGGGGTTATTTTGTTATAAAGCAGCTTGTATAGTGAGAAAGCAGTGACTTTATTTTTCACAGCCATTGGTTAGAATAATTAGAATTTTCTTTAATGATAGGAATTGGTCAGAGGTAACCTCATATTGGCCGGGGAAGCAGTGTAAGTTTCGCTTTTGATTTTCAGAGGCATCAGCAAGAAACGGCCTAGGTCACGTTAGTCTCAGAACATAGGCTAAATGAAGCTTTGTTTGTGAGACCACACTGGTTTTGTCTGCTCAGGGAATTTTCAAGGTTGGTCTCTGTTTTTATTTTAATGGTTCTCCCCTTTTGGCAGGCTGAGAATATGACCAACCAGAACAGCATTAATCGTTGTTCTTGGTCAGCACCCTGGATGTCGCCAGGCTGAGGAGGCCCATATTCGCTGTTTCCATGGTTGAGTCATCAGGCCGGAGGGCCATGTAGTCACCATCTTCATCATTTATGTGGTTATTGTTGATTTCATCCAATTGTTCAGTCCATCAGGATACCATTTGGTGTGTGAGCTGCTGCCGACAGATATTTAAAGGCCCCAAGAGTATACAACACACCAGAGAGGTTAATATGATGACTCTAAGAATAACAGCCAGGGATTAAAAAATTCCCCAGAGCAGAGAGTCCCAGGAGCCAAGATTTAAGCAATCAAATAACTCAAATGAATTGTGATTTTTAAATGTTATTTACATTGGCACATCGTGGTGTATTAGCAATTGTATATCCCCATGATTACTTGGAACAGAATGAATATGAGGATATTTTATTTCAAGGGACGGAGTTGTAGATGAGCTTCTACATAGATTAGGCCTCTATATAATGTGAGCAATCAGCTCCTTTAATGAGATACATTTCTACGGAAACAAAAGAAAAACAAAGGTTAATAGTTTGAACAAATTCAAAGTTCTGTTTCTGACTTTGGACAGCACTTGCTTGAGAAAACATCTAGATCTCAGAAAATTTCAAAGCATCTTCAGATGGAGTGAAGGCAAACAGTGACCATCAGACAGAATTCCCTAGTTTGCAGTATGAATATCTCTAGTGATCTTACCAAATGGCCACATAGTAACAGGCAAAAAGATTGTCCACACATACAACTATTGTGCTAATTTCTCTAAATTTTTTTTTATCAGACTATCTAGCTTTACTTTGCATGGCTTCAGGAAATCTCTATTTATTTTAATAGGGATCCCAAATAAAAGAGTAGGAGAAAGTTCCAAATGTTAGTTTGGAATGTTCTAGGCAAATATTAAAGGAAATCCTAGGAATTTAGGATTCAGTCCTGTTTACAGGTAGAAAGCAAAACCTCAAAGACAATTAAGAGCCCTACAATCTGACATCCACAAAAGGGTATTACTGAGACATAATTTTTCTTCTCTTTATAATCATCTTCATTTCTATCAAAGATAACCATAGTAACACTGATTTGTTTGCAAATTCAGTGTAGTTTCAATAAACTTTGCTTGAGTATTTACATAAATACAACAAGAACAGTGATTGATCATGTGGGAACTTTTAAACCTGTGTTGCTGGAACTTTTCATAAGGCATCTCAGATGGGACTTTCAAATGCCTCTTTAGGCTAGGAATCCAAGCCAAGGACTTGTCCTATTGTGTCTTGTTACAAGGAAAACAGATTCTTATCGAATTTATGCAAATACATATATTGTCATGAAAATAAGAATATTTAATAAGGATTTCTGAATTCTGGAAGGATCAGGTAGGGAGAAAAAGATAAATACTTTAACTTTGGTTGCAAAGATACCCTACCAAATTACAGGAAATTACAGATAGTTTAAAAGAGAAAAGAAAAAGCAGTACTTTAAATCTGGAAAGAAAAGCACTAACGAGCCAGTAATGTTTTAAATGAAGAAGTCATAAAAATTGTAATATTTTCACTAGTTCATTCATCTTACATAGTTAATTCTTGTTTTGCTTCATCTTCGGTTAACAGCTTTATAAATCAATCAGTTTTCCATTAGCGTTTTAGAAATTCTCTATCCAGTTCAGTGTAATGATCTTAACGTTCTCGGAATCTTCTATTTTACGGTACTGGTCAGGCTCTTTTCTAAGAACCTCTTCGAAGATGAAGCATTTTATCAGGAGCACATTTGCAAAAGTATCAGAGTAAAACAATAACTGTAAATGGCAAAAGACTTACAAAAGACTTACACATAGACTTGGTTAAGGATCTGGTGAGAGTTTACACACACATACACACACACAAATGATGCAATTGACAAATATTTCTATGACATACATTTTTAAATTATGACTGATGACATTATACTAGAACATACCAGATTTTTAGGAATTTTATATAATTTATGAATTACTTACTTTAATGATATATGTATATCCCATATATATAATCTAAGAAGATGAAACATTGCTTTTTTTGATCTTCTTTGTATAGGATTGAAAAATTTCTTTTTAAAGTCTTTCCTGGTTCTCTTGTGTCTGTTGCTATTACTGGTTTCTTTATTATGAATAGGACTTCTTCATTTTATTTCCTATGTGGTCCATAACATTATAAATTAACTTATAAATAACATTGTGTATGTTATTTAGCATTTTTAATTGTAACGTTCCTGAATTCACTTACAAAGTATGCTCATTTCTAAAACGTTGCCCACAGGGTGCCTGGGTAGCTCATTCAAGTCAGGCACCTGCCTTTGGCTCAAGTCATGATCCCGGGGTCCTGGCACTGAGCCCCACATCAGGCTCCCTGCTCAGTGGAAGGTCGGCTTCTTCCTCTCCTTCTGCTCCTTTCCCCTACTTGTGCTCTCTCTCTCAAATAAATAAATACAATCTTAAAAAAAAAATAAAACATTGCCTACATTTTTCCTATCAACCTTCCTCTTTCCCTTCATCATAATTGTTATCTGGCTTAATGAAATTGTAACTGTGGTATATCAAAAAGATTTCATTCCAGGGGAACCTGGGTGGTTCAATCGTTTGAGCAGCTGCCTTTGGCTCTGGTTGTGATCCTCGGGTTCTGGGATTGAGCCCTGCATGGGGCTCCCTGCTTGGCGGGAGCCTGTTTTCTCCCACTCCCTCTGCTTGTGTTCCCTTTCCTGCTGTGTATCTCTCTCTGTCAAATAAATAAATAAAATCTTAAAAAAAATTTTTTTAAAAAATATTTCATTCCAGTTTGCCACATTTAGGGATAATTGCAATAAGAATAGCATCTACTGAATGCCTCTAATGCATCAGGTAATGGTGCATGAATGGTCTGGTGATATCACATACCATACTAACATCCACCTTCAAGGTTACATTATAACCTATG
Organism: Taxidea taxus jeffersonii; assembly: GCA_003697995.1. Taxonomy (NCBI): domain Eukaryota; kingdom Metazoa; phylum Chordata; class Mammalia; order Carnivora; family Mustelidae; genus Taxidea; species Taxidea taxus. The sequence goes on from RCUC01154283.1 coordinate 14,559, forward strand.
CTTTTCAAATAATGCATGTAACTCACCCATTAGCTGTTGCTGGCAAGTTAATGAACCAGGAGTCAAACCATGGATATTTTTACCATAAAATAAAATAATCTGAAGTCTCTTTCCCCAGGCAACATAACTAAACTAAGCCTTCTTGAGTTTGCTTTTACTTTTGTCATATATAAATATATGAATATTTAATAAATATATATATATTATATATTTAACTTTGGTAATATATTTCAGTTTCACCCCACAGACATATATATAAACTCCATGACTAATTTCTGAATGCATACTCTTTACACAGCACTCAAACAAGCATAGGGTCTGAAAAATTAAAATTCACCTTCATCTTCCTCCCTTCCAAATGCCTGTCCTTCTCCAGAGGTAACTCCTATAAACAGTTTTCCATATATCGCTAAAAGCGTTTTCTATTAATTTATACATTCACACGGACATACACACGAATTTGCATTCATGCATAATAAGCTATATATAAATGTATTTACTACACCTGTTATCCAATTGCATTTATACTTAATACATTATTTTGTAACTTGCTTTTCTTAATAATGTCTTTAAGTCTTTCCATGTCCTAGAGGAAATCAACTTTATTTTCTAAACTCTCCAGGACGGCTTACCAGCACCCAAGCACCCTGAAAGGCCAGAGACAGCCCAAGCAAGTGTTTGATGAAAACTGGAGCTCCAAAACCAAGTAGAGAATCGAGGCAAATTATTTGGAAGATTAATTTTTAATTATTATAACTAACATACACACACACATACACATATATATATATATATTTCAACTATTCCCATCTTACAGTAATTTGGCTCACCAGAACATTGATGAGCTCTTACCATATTTTTGTCACCCAAAATATTCTATCTTGGGTATTTCATTATTTAGAACAAAAATGTGGCCATATGTACTATAAATTCAAAATCACAAGTACTTGTATAAGATTGATTTTTATTCTTCTACCCTTAATGAAACAATCTGAATTGTACACATCCCTTCTGCTCATATCTCATTGGTCTTGAAGTCCAGGCACATGGCCACATCTAGCTTCAAGAGGGTCTGGGAAATTTAATACAGGCCATCATGAACCCAGCTACATTTTGTTTTCCTGAGGACTAAGGGCAGAACTAGTGGACAGACTATCAAGGTTGTGCTTAATAACTTCATAATTCAGTTTCGAAAAATGCCCATGTGACCCTTTTTCCAGAGAAGTTTCTTTTTTCTCTAAATTCTTGATCTTTTAAAATTTTTTAAAAATCCCTTTTAAAAATTTCTTAAAATGTGATTGAAAATGTCAGTAACCCAAACTGAGAAGCTTCTTTACCTTTCTTTATCTATTATGAGGTAGATTAATACCTTCATCAGATTGCTCATAAGTTCCTCATAGAATTATTTATCTTAACAAATATTTAATGAGCATTAGGTTCTTATGTCAGTTCTAAAAACACACTAGAAATAAAGTAACAAAGTAGGCTCCCGGTGTGTGGTGTGTGTATTTGTATTATATAATTTCATCCAAATCATCTGAATTGATAAATATTAGTGAAGAACGAGAAGCCAGTTTATCCATAGTATTTCTATCCTGAAAAAAAGAATAGTATATTTCTGACTTAATTTAGCATTTTGTTATAGCATGTAAAACATAAGATCCTTATAATAGTGAAATAAAGCAGAAAGGAAGATTAATATTCCAAAATCTTACAGCCAAGAAATTCTTTACATAATTTATTTGAATAATACATCAGATACAGTGAAATATGTTACACACCAAAATTAATGTGCCTTAAAAGTTAAAGAACAGGGACGCCTGGGTGGCTCAGTTGGTTAAGCAGCTGCCTTCAGCTCAGGTCATGATCCCAGTGTCCTGGGATCGAGTCCCACATCAGGCTCCTTGCTTGGCAGGGAGCCTGCTTCTCCCTCTGCCTCTGCCTGCCACTCTGTCTGCCTGTGCTCGCGCGCTCTCTCTCTCTCTCTAACAAATAAATAAATAAAATCTTTAAAAAAAAAGTTAAAGAACAAATTAGACTTGAAAGAATAATATGAGACTTAAATAAAAGAAAAATGAATCTGAAAATGAATTTCAAGATTTCAGGACAACCTATCATGATGACTTTGCGTATTCAAGCCAAGTTATTGGAGGGGAGGCATTTTTTTTTTTTAACGAGTTCAGCTCATCAGTGTATACTGAGGGTTTATACTGATGACAGCTAAAAAGAGAAGATCCTTGGGAACTGACTTTTATGGGATAACAAAGAGGGCTTAAGCTCTGGCAAATTTTTCCAATAGTGAATTTTTTTTAGTTCTGGATCATAAGCAACATACTCTGTTAGACGACAGTTGTCCCTAGGATCTTTGCACTTAGGAGGACACCGATGGATTTATATACACCTTTCTCCCACTTAGCCTCTTGTGGCCTGGTGTGAGTTTCTTCAAGTAGATGCATTTTCTGACACTAGCATTTACTTTCCTGGAAAATTGAAAACTGAAAATTTTCCTGGAAAAGAACATTGAAATAGTAAAGCATATGCCTTTCTGGTTTAAAAATAAAACCTTTCAAGGAATACCCCAACCAGATTATGTTACATGTAATAATCTGCACAATACGCACATCTTCCCCAATTCCTTACCGCCCATCTGCATATTGCATGTACTGACCCAGTAAGCACAACATTCCATAGACCCACGATGTGTAGGAGTCCAGCAAGGTTCAAAGCAAGGACAAAGTGAACGAGTTCAAATGTACCACAGGGTGATAGGTGTGGGGGTGAGGAGAGCTGACAGCCCTGAGAGGCCACACTTCCCCATTTGAACCAGATCTTACTTCCAAAACAGAAAAAAAAGGCAATGCTGTTCCAAGAAATACAAACCACCAAGGATCATTGTCATAGCTTTTCTCACTCATGTTATTCCTCTGTGGTCGCCAACTCTATGACACTGAAAAGGCTGATACAGAAGAAAAGGGACAAATGGGGCAACCCATGTCTCTTTCTTATCAGTTCTTCCTGCTCGTCAGAATGCCACAGGTAGAGAGCTTTGGTAGAATGCCCACTTATCATGAAGTGAAATGAAAAGATGAGTTAATTTGGGGCAGTGTTTCTACTCTTCTGATAAGAATGAAAAACATAGGCACACACAGGTGTGTGTACACATGGATTGTGGTGGTTTTCGTCATTCTGCGTATGATCCAAATGCTCTTGTATCTGCATTTAAGACTGACAAAGCACAATAAGAGGCAGAATAAAATTCATATTAAGAATTTTATTTTATTTATTTTTTTATAATTCTTTTTTTTTAAAGATATTTTTTGTTTATTTATTTGACAGACAGAGATCACAAGTAGGCAGAGAGGCAGGCGGGGGGTGGGGGTGGGGAGCAGGCTCCCCGATGAGCAGAGAGCCTGATGTGGGGCTCGATCCCAGGACCCTGGGATCATGACCCGAGCCAAAGGCAGAGGCTTTAACCCACTGGGCCACCCAGGCGCCCCTCGTATTAAGAATTTTAAAAAATTAGTTTTTCTTTGCTCAGAACAACATGAAATAACAACAAAAACAACAAGAACAAAATCCAAGAAAGAACTACCAAAAAATCCCACTGTGACGGATTGTGAGAGAGACTGCAGAAAAAAAGGAGAGAGATTTATAGCTCAGCGACTTCAATGGAAATTTTCCTCCTTTTTGAACAAGTGGCCTCACACCTCATATTTTCACTTCGCACTGTGCTCCACAATTTGTGAAACTCCTGTGTGAGCCCCAAGAAATGTGCCCCCCAGCAGCTCTATAGTATGATGTAGATTGTTGCCCCCTGAATGTCACTTCCAAGTTTGATTCTCTGTGCTTCCAAAATGTTTGAGCTACTCGGTCTCCTTTAAAAAAATTCTTTTTCTGTTTAATCCAGCTGGAGCGGGCTCAGTTTTTTGCAGTGAAGACACCAATTAATAAGAATAAAAACAAGAGTTAAAATGCACAGATTCTTACTCTATGGTCCGCACATATTCACATAATAACAAGATAAACACCACTATCTATATTATACAGATGAGAAAGTCCAGGGTAAATAATCAAGTAAGTTGTCTGATTTTCACCAGCTAATACATCTACGGCCAGGACTTCAACCCGAGCCATCTGATTCCAGCCCTGTGTGGAGCCGCATTTATATTACCATTTGTCCTCTTAAACAGTGCTGATCCCCATGGCAAGACTTTGACTATGTCTTAAATAGGCGCTGTGCTACCTAAACAAATAGCCATTGTTAGAAGCCAAGCCAGTAACTGTTTGAATCAAGTCTGATTACTGAACTCATAATTCAAAGGGACGATCCAATAAACTGTCTCTTCTGAGAACACCATTGGTGGCAATTAAGAGTGTTCAACGGCTTTTATGTCTCTGGGATTCACTGTCTCTGGATTTTATTTCCCTCGATTTTACAAGACTTTACAGCACAGGATGACTAATCTGGGAAGACAGACAATGTGAGGAATTTGGGTGGCTTTAAATATAACTACCCACCTCCTCTTCTGTTAATCAGAGGTGTTAAAATAGCTTTCTCAGCAAGTAGTTTTCATGCTGCTGATGCTAGTGTGGCGACGTTCACGCAGACATCTGGCAGAATACAAAATTATGTAATTACAACTGATTCTTGGAAGGTTCTGCACAAATGAATGAGGGGCAAAAAGTTTGAGATTGCTGAAGTTTGGAAGCTTACACAATATCTACCTGTAAGAAATTTACTATTCCATGAATTCCCCCGGTCTGGGAAAATGAAATCATTCTAACTTCGGACACATGTCATTTCAGTCTTTGGATGTTTCTCATTTTTGCTGATACCAGGGAACACAGGCATGGTGTTTTTTAAAAAAGGTATGCAATTTACTGTAAAAAAAAAAATAATAATAACATGTAATGTGGGCTAAGCTGTGCAAGTTAAAACACTGCAAACCACAAAGGTGAGGATCATAGGACAAATATTTCTTTACCAGCGATGGGTGGGAGGGTGTCTTTATGATTTATTCTAAAATAACAAAACAATCTGAAACAATGAAGTGTTTCTCTGGGCTTCATGAATATATATGAATTCAGTTCATGACAGAACAAGTCTTTGGTGTCTCCGCCAAGCAGCCCAAAGCGGATGATTGATTGTTTTATGTACAACCTCGCAGAGACTGAAGGCACTGGAAAACTGTGTTGAAATGCAAAACACTGCCAAAAACGAACATAACTCTTCAATAGTATCACAATATTTATACTGATGACCAGAAGTACTCGAGAACTCATAATCACAAACTTCCCAAACTCACCAGAGGTACCTTTACAAACTGTTTCTATCACTTCTCTAAACAAAACTCGTACTGCCTTTAAAGTGCAAATGCTAGAAAATAGATTTGCTTTGCTTTAGTTGCTGACTTTTTACATACTGGTGGGTCCATGTTTTCATGAGAAATTTTTTTTAACTGTAAGTTAATTGTGGTTTATTTTATTTACAGTTGAATAAGGAAAATGTCCCTTCCTGAAATGTAATTGCCTAATTTTTTATTTACTAGAATCTAAAATTATATCTTTGTATAATTAGGTAACAATTTATTTCTGCAAACTTGTTTTTCAAAAGTTATGGGTGTTGGAAATTATTTTTGGGAAAAGGGATTGCATCTACTTGCCTTTATCCATAATTACGTTGTTTTAATTTAGATTCCCCCAAATGCAGATCTTAAGACATGGAATTAAATTTATTTGAAAGGCAGTCACAGGAAGCAGAAGAAACAGGAAGAGAGAGAAGACAAGGAGAGGCCTGTACAGGCTCGTGTTCCTGAGACTGCTGCTGTGGGAGACAGAGACTCCATATTGCTGGGACCTCGGAAACAGACAGAAAGCTCCCTTCTCCATTGGAAGGACAGCTGCTGAGTGTTGAACCCTTAGCTATAGTTCTCCATTAAGCTGAGGGTTCCTGCTAGGACATTAAAACCTTTTCACTGGGCTGCAGAGGTACAGGTTGAGAAAGTTCCTGTGGCTTTAAAAAAAAGCTCCAGGACAGAAAAGTGAAGAACTTCCTGGCTAGGGGTTGCCAGTAAACTATAAGATGCCAAGTTAAATTAGGACTTCAGATAAATAGTAAATACTTCTTCATTATATGCATTACATGAGACATATTTAGATTAAAAAGTTATTCATTATTTATCTGAAATTCAAAATTAATTAGACAAACTGTCTTCCCCTTCTTCTTCTCCTTCTTCTTCTTCTCTCCTTCTCCTTCTCCTTTTCCTCTTCCTCCTCCTTCTTCTTCTCCTTCTTATTCTTGATTTTCTAAATCTGGTAACTCTTCTCCTGGCACATGCTTGAGATAGGATGCTGTCTTCATAAGGCTGAGCTTGTGCAGAATCGTCCACCCCTGCCACAGTTAAAGTCAGATGTGGGCCAAGGGCAAGATGAAGCCAGGCACCCAAGCGTCTGCTACATGTGAGTATTCTTTATTTTACATGCCTAAATCTACCTCACTTTATCGGACGGAACACCACACATCCCATCCTTATGTATCTTCATTTTTCAGATCACACTTCCATTGCTAATAGGGCTCTTCTTAAAGTCCTCATAAATAATCTTTGATTTGTTTCTAAGCACAGCACCGGTGTTGCTTAGCCAAAATTATACAACCTGTTACTTATCTTTTGATTACTCCCCAAGTCCTTTTAGACTTGCTCATGACATCTTCTTGTCACACCGTCATCCCAGACACCCCACATGCCTACAGTACATGCTAGTCTATGCCTTCTAAGAAGCAGATGCCAAGACAGAACTAAATATGCAAGAGATAAATTTGAGGCAACAACACCTGTGAGAAGAATCTGGAGAGGTACAGGGGGAGGGGGTGCCTGTTAGATCCTAATGCTTGCCCCACCTCAGTTGAATGAGAAGCAAGGAAAAAGGATGAGACGGAGAGTCTTGGACTGTGGTGTAGTTGTAAGAGATTTCGGCAGGGTCTCATGGAGTTTCATACTTACAAAACTGAAGTAACTGTGGTATCTGATGTGTAGGCATATTTTGTGGTAGAGAAATCAGATAGCGTTTTTTTTTAATCACAGCTACTTAGACATTGGCTTCTTTCCTCAGCTCCTATGAGTTGTCTCCTCCTTTTAAGTAATAGATGCTGCAGCTGTGGAAGGATGGCTCTAAATCCACCCACGCTACTTGCCATGTCATCTACAGCCGCCCAACCAATTTCCTCTAAAATGGAGTGGTTTTGGGGTGCCTGGGTGGCTCAGTGGGTTAAAGGCTCTGCCTTCGGCTCGGGTCATGATCCCAGGGTTCTGGGATCGAGCCCCACGTCGTGCTCTCTGCTCAGCAGGGAGCCTGTTTCCCCCTCTCTCTCTGCCTGCCTCTCTGCCTACTTGTGATCTCTGTCTGTCAAATAAATAAATAAAATCTTAAAAAAAAATAAAATGGGTGGTTTAAAACAATAGGCATGTCTTACATCTCAAGTTTCCGTTGGTCAAGAACTCAGGGCTTTTGTAGGCAGTTCTCACTAGGAGTCTTTCATTCAGTTGTAGTCAGCTGTCTCCTGGTCCTCCAGGCATATGAAGGCTGGGTTGGGACTGGTAGATGAATTTTTAAGGTGGCTCACTCATAAGACTGGCAAATTCGTCCCAGTGTTGGCTGGGGACCTTGGGTTCTCTGCACAGGGCTGTTGAAGTTTCCTCACAGTACAGCTCTAGTGACCTCCAGAGCAAGTGATTTAAGAGACAAAGGGAAAGCTGCCCATGACTTACATGACTTAGCATCAGAAGGCACACATACTCATTTCCACCATATCCTGCTGTCACACAAGGATATGAATACCAAGCAACAAGGATCACCGAGGGCCATCTTGGAGCTAATGTGTACATTAGAATCTCCTACAGAATATGTGTGTCCAGAAGAAATTATATTACAGTAAGAGTATTCAGAGTACTGAAGAATACAATGTCTTTCACCAGAGTTAAACCAAGTCTCAGTTTTCCACTTGTAGGCACAGCCAAAGGCAATCTTACTATCATGTTCTACCCTTTCAGGAAGGTCTAAAGCAAGGATATAAGTGGGTAGCTCATAAGCAGAATTTACCCCGAAGTCATATAATATGCATATAATGACTATGCAATTAAATACCTTTAAAGAAGCCCTGGTTCTCCACTCTGCCACCACTCCCTACAATCTTAAATCCTTTAAGTTAGATATTATCCACCTGAACCCTAAAGGCATTGCAATCTCCGCCTCAGAATGTAGAAATTATAAGTGTAGAAAAGGTCGGTGGGTAGGCGGCAAGGGAAACAGAGGGACAAAGAGTTCCCTGAAGCAAGCTCAGTCGGCGGTCCTCCTTCCATGTAGAGGAAATTATAAGAACAAATAAAATCTTGGCAGTACCATGAAAGATTTAATATAGGCAAGAGAGCAGTGTTCTTGAGAGTGAAGCCTGTTAAATACTAAAGTAAGGAAATGGAAACTCCTTCTCAGGAGGTCTTTAAAAATAAGAAAGATTCAAAAAAAAAAAAAAAAAGATTCTAATCTGTCTGGAAGAATTTAGGTGTGGTTTTTCTTAGGGGTAAATAGGTTGGTTTATATAACTTATAAAGTTTCTTCCATGATTTTTTTGACCCCTTTCTATGACATTTTACAAAGTTATCCTCCCTCCTCTCGGCCCTCCCCCCACACAGAGGCCCCTTAGGTGCAGAATACATCATGACTATCATGACGTTCAGGGATTCACTCTTCTGGGAAATGGGAGACCACCCAGGCAAGCAATGATAGGCTACTGCCTAGAATCTATCTATTTGGCTTGCTGGAAGTTGTCTGTCATCTTCTTCTTCCACTTGAAGAATAATTGTCAGATTCTGATCATTAGTATTATTCACAAAATGCTTCTATTATATCTTTTCTTCCCAAAAGTATTCCCTATGCAAAAATATTCTGATTTTTAGAATACCCCATAACATATGCATATTTTTAAAGCTCAACACTTCTAAGTAAGGAAAAAAAGAGCTGTAATTTATGCTTTATCCAAGCCTCATCATTTTCAATGTGTGTGTTCTCATGTGAAGAAATCCAATGCTCCCAACATATTCTTTGAATGTTATGTTTTCTTTTCTAAACAAACAATGTGATGATCAATTTCAACCTTATGCCCAGGCTTCTATACAAGTATGTTTCCCATTAAACTTCATCATAACTTTTCAAAATGTGTTTCTCAAACAAATCAAGATTCTTTTATCCCTGCATAGCTAAATAGTCTTGATTTAATTTGAGAAAAATTTCACATATCAGAGGTCAACAGACATTGTAGATGTGTGAGTGCCACTGTGAAAAAATGTCAATGCATTAAGGGAAAGATAGGCTATACATCTTCCTTTATACTCAAGATCTAAAAACTCCTTAATTCCTTTTCTCTTGTGTGATGCTACAACTTTTAGTACATTCACTAAATGAGACTTTTTCTTCCAGCTTTACTGAGGTATAATTGTTCAACACAAGTGTAAGATATTTAAACCACATGTCATAATGATCTGACATACATATATATATTTGACACACATAGTCTCCCCATCAAGTTAATTAACACAGCCATTACCTCACACATTCACCTTTTTTGTGGTGGTGGGGTGAAAGGGCAGAAAACATCTAAATTCTACTCTTAGCCAATTTCAATTATATAATACAGTGTTATCAACTATAGACACTATGTTATATGTTAGATTCTCAGACCTCATTCATCTTATAGCTGAATGTCTGTACCCTCTTACCAACCTCTCCATATTGCTCTCATCTCCCAGCCCTGGTAACTACTTTCCTACTCTCTTTCTATGAGATTCCACATAGAAACAACATCATGAAGCATGTGTCTTTCTCTGTCTGGCTTATTTCACTTAGCACGATGCCCTCAAGGTCCATCTGTGTTGTCCCAAATGGCAGGATTTCCTTCTTCCTTGTGGCTGGATAATATTCCATGGCATATATATAGCACATCTTCTTTATCCATTTATCTGTTGACAGACCCTCAGGTAGTTTATGTATCTTGGCTATTACGATTAATGCTGTAATGAACATGGAAGTGCAGGTATTCCTTCAAAATCTTGTTTTTATTTCCTTTGGATACATACCCAGAAGTGGGATTGCTGGATCATATGGTAGTTCTATTTTTAATCTGAGGAACTTCCATACTATTTTCCGTGGTTGCTGCATCAATTTACATTCCTACCAACAGTGTACAAGAGTAAACTTGTTTCCATACCCTACCAACACTTGAGATCTCTTATCTTTTTGATGATAGCCATTCTAATAGGTGTGAGGTGAAATCTCACTGTGGTTTTGATGTGCATTTCCCTGATGATCAGTACCGTTGAGCACCTTTGCATGTACCCAATGGCCGTCTGTATGTCTTGTTTGGAAACTTGTCTACTCAGTTCCTTTGCTCATTTTTAAATTGGATTATTTGGCTTTTTTGAATTGTGTGAGTTCTTTAATTTTTTTTCATACTGACCCCTTACCAGATATATGAGTTGCAAACATTTTCTCCCATTCTGTAGGTTGCCTTTTCATTTTGTTGATGGTTTCCTTGGCTGTATAGAAGCTTTTTTTAGTTTTATGTAGTCCCACTTATTTATTTCAGAGTATTAACTTATTATCCAAGTTTTTATTTTTTTAATTGTGAAGTATTTTAAACTTATAGCAAAGCTGAAAGAATTTTATGGTGAAAACCCAATGGTCCATTACCTTTTACCATAAACTTACCATTAGTCTTTTACCATACCCAAGCCCATTTTCATAAACATAAAACACCCACCGACCCTACTCATCATAGTCTGACCCACAGGTCACCTTAAGAATTTCTACTGTGTCATCTGCGTATGCCCACCAGACAAGAAAATTTGGAAAAGCTTAGTATACTGTTATTTGAACTATAATGACAGTAGACTAAAAAATAACAATGACTACGGGGGATTGAAATACATGAAAATCCATGTAGTCATACTAAAACCTTAACAAAAGTTCACTGGACATCCCTAGATGTTTCTACTACCAATCCACTGTTCTGAAAATGAATCAATAAATCAAAAAACATAAAGCACTTTTTCTGTTGTGCCAGTTTGAACTCTCTCTCCGGGTAACAAGTTGTTGATAAGAGAAAGTTATTTATAAAACTAATAAATACAGAGAGCTAATAAATACAGAAAGACTGCAAGAAAAGTCACAATTTTGCAACCCCTGATGGAATAAAGCAATTAGGCACTATCAAAGGCTCTAAACCTTTAGGGGGAAGGTAGATAAGAATGTTACAATGAGATCATCTGACTGGCATCTCCTGAATCTGCAAATCCTTCTTAGAATCACCAAAAACAGGAGCACATGGTGGTTCAGTTGGTTAAGCATCTGCCTTCAGCTCAGGTCATGATCTGAGGGTTCTAGGATGGAGTCCCAAATCGGGCTCCTTGCTTATTCGGCAGCCTACTTCTCCCTCTGCCTGCCACTCCCCCTGCTTATGCTCTCACTCTCTCTCTGTCTGTTAAATAAATAAATTAACTCTTAGGGAAAAAAAAAAAGGATCACCAAAAACAGGGCAGAAGACCCTGTGTGTCCCCTGAATGATGTAACAAGATGTACAAAATGCCATCTATAAAGTATTTCTTTGATAGGACATTAGGAACTGAATGATGTATTTTGTAACAGATATGAACCAAGTAAGGAATTCTACACTGACCCATAAAAAAATTGACTCTACCTTGAGAAAAATAAGATTCCTTTAAAAATTTTTACGGTTAATTAATATAAAATCACTGCAGAATAACTTTTAAAAAAGCAAAACTTTTTGTTTATTTTAAAAATATACAATAGTCTTATAAAAATGAAAAGTTTTTAAATGATTTCCCACTTTCAGGGATTCTGAGAGGTTCTGTATTGTCTCCCTCCCACCCCAACTTCCCCTCATCACCAAGTTAAGAACCTTTGTTTAACGGCAGAGTTGAGGGAGACAGCAGACAGAGAGCAGAGAAACAAGAGATCTCAGAGCAACACGGAGTGAGACACAGAAGCAGAATGAATGTGGGAGCTACCCCCCAACCTTTTCTACCTGAAACCTCGCCTTTTTTTTTTTTTCCACTACAGGATATAGAGACAAAGCATCAAGGGAATCATGCCCAGACAGATTTCTGGCAGGGTCTGCCTATAGCTGGAACAGATAGAACAAGGAGATGGTCTACTAGATCCAAAGCAAGAAGATCAAGGAGAGGAAATAACGATGCTCTCAAGTGGGGATTGTAGATTTCAGATTCACAGAGCATGTAGCCACTCCGTCAGCCTCCGCAGGCAAGCAGGAGCTTTCCCTAAACATGGAGGGCTCAAGTGACTCATTTCTTGGGAATGCTAAACAAACCTTCACTGGTTATTAAGTCTCTGCAAGGAGTCCTGAAAGATTTAGTTGCAGCTTCAGGCTTCTCGGGGGTCTTGTGGAAGGCACAAAGAAATGAGGTCACAGGATTTAGGCAATGTCTCCTGACAGGAGCAAGAATTTGAGATTAGAGGAGAGACCCAACTGGCCAGAAAGGGTGGTACTGATGAATGGATTAAGTGAGCAGAACTTAGGGCAAGAGCTGCCCAATGTTCTGATCTGCTGGGTGAAGTCTCCATGGCAGGCAGGGGACTGAAAAAATGCAGAAGACTAGAAAAAGATGAGAAAAAAGAGAGAAAATGTCAGGGAATAAAAAGGATGTCAGGGGAGAGAAAGAAAAAGCATGTATGCATGGAAGTGGCTGCTGAACCAGCCTACGGAGGATCTTCATACATCTTTAAAGCATAAAACCTTCATCCCCCAACATAACCCTAGTAGAATTCTATTGAGGTACAATATCTAGGTGGACTCCCAGGTTACAATGTGTCATTTTTATGAGACATTCAACTGCTTGAGGTTTTTTTTCTCATAAATGAACAATATTCTTTGCCTAAAAAGCCCTGTGATATAGCCCTATATTATTATTCAAGGAGAATAAATACAGAAACAATTTTGCTAGAAGGTTGTTTTTATTACTTGTTAAGGATTGGTTTCTATTTCAAAATCTGCCCCATGCCATCTGCTATTTCCCCCCAGCCCAGCTCAGCATACTTTCTGAAGGTGGCTGGCCCAACCATGGAGCTGGGTCTCTCCAGCCTAGCTGTACCATTGCGTCTGGAATTCCATCCCTCCCTCTCACCTTTATTCAACTTCTCGACTCCATTTCAGGATCTTCCCTGTTTTTCATACTTTAGGCTTTGCCTCTCTCTCTCATTGGACTTTGCAGTGTGATTCCTTTTGCCTAGATATGACTCTTAAATATTTGCTAGTAGCTTTTCATGCTCTGGCTGCAGCAGGAGAGGAGGAGAAGCCGCAGGGATTACAGAATCCTGGCAGTCTTCATGTGGGTATAAATCCAACTTCAGTGCATGTCAGGGACAACACTTATAGCAGGTCAGTCTTTGCTGGGAGGCCCTGCAAAACTTTATCTCCTAGGCTGTGTTCTCCTCTCTGTCCTTCTGCTGCTATTTACAAAGGTTACCTGCTTTCATCCAACCCAGCACTAGTGTCTAAATGAGTGATTCTCAACCTCAGCTGCCCATTGGAGTCAAGGGGTGGGGAGGGAGGGGTCTTTAACAAATACTGATGCCAAAGTCCTAGGCTCAGTGATTCCTCTGCAATTGGTTGGGGTGCTTCCTGGGCTCTGGGATCGTTTAGATCTACTGATTTCATCATAGAGCCAATGTTGAAAAATACCACCCTCAAAACATACCCCAGAGTTCTAGTTGCCTAAGTGGTCCACCACTATCACCAATCCCCATTAATTTAAATTGGGGAGGAAAGTGGACTGGACATAGATAACTAAAATATCATTTACTAATAAAGTAATAATGCTGGAAATCTTAGTCAGCCTAAGTGTATCAACTTGGTTTGGAACCCACCCATGCACCTTAGCCTGCTCAAATAAATTAACATGCCATCTAGACTGAATGAACTATTTTGGCTGCAAAAAAAAAAAAAAAAAAGACTTTCATGTTGTAGTTGGCACAATGTAGAGTATAGAAAGACTGAAACCAGAAATAGGTGGTATTCACAACAGAATGTCAAAACCAGATTCAATTCAACAGTGTTACAGAGTGTATGAAGAGACGGTCTCAGGCACTGAATAGGGAAGGACCCAGAGCTGTGAGCGCGGAATGTGGGGCCAGTGATCAGGAAAATGGAAAAGACAAGAGAATGTTACTAGATGATTCCAGTGATTTCTAGTGGAAGGAATATTGTGCAAAGCTTGATCAGTATCTGCCTACCTGTGCTGTACAAGTATAATTTTGCACCTGACTGTTCGCAGGTCCTCATATAAAATGTTTCACTTCGTTTTCCTTTAAACGTGTTGTATCAGTGGGCATAGGCTGAGCTATCCTGCAGTAACAAACAATGCCTCCACCACAAAATCTCAGAGGATCAGTATCTCTAAATGTCTCAGCCATCCTCTTGCCCACTGGGAGTAGATAAGGGAGAAGTGGTCTCTTTGTATAGCAGTCGTCGGTAGCCTCGAATGAGGAAGCAGCCACCATCACAATCGCTGCCCACCCTCATGTCAGCAGAAGAAGTGTCCTGGACGATCTCATACTGCCACTTAAATGCCCCCACTCGGAAGTGACCCAAATTATTTCTACTTACAACTCATTGGCAGTTACTCGTCACCTGGCCTCATTCACTCAGAAGGGAGCAAGAAAGTGCAATTGAACCAGATGCCTGGAAGTGGGGGAGGGCCAGAAAAATGACACGTAGCTCAAATGGTGCAATACCTCCGCTAAGAAAGAGGCAACTTCTGCCCGTTTTGCACAGACACATCTGTGGACAAAGATACATCATGTTGTATCACTGAGCTATATTCACTAAAATGTAATTTTAATGAGATTTTTATTTTTTATTTAAGTCCCTAGGGCTTAAAACAGTGTTTGTAATATAGGACAGCTTAAGCAGGTATTTTGGGGTAAATAAAATTCTTGTGAGAAGTAAGGGTGGACAGAAAGAAGAGAGCTAGTAGTAATATTATTTAATAGAACTGCTATGGCTAACTTGCTCTTCATTATTCCAAAAATCACCACGTAAGAAACTTCCAGAGTCAAATGATTCACCAAAGATTTTGGAATAATGCTATCACTACTTCCTCAAATTGCTCCAGAAGACTTACCCCAATTAAGATCAAGTACAAATTCTCTCATGGACTATGCCCAATATCACATGTTTAGCCACAAATAGCCAAGTCAGACTTAAATTTAAAAAAGAGGGGTAGGAGGAGGAGGAGCAAAGAAGATGATCTAGCCCTCTGAGATATCGATCTCAAATCAAGTGAGATTTCATGCTTCTGTTCCTGGATGGGAAATCACAATAATTTATATTGATCTGAATTTTCCCTAAATTAATCTATAAATTTAACACAACCCCAATTGGACCTTTTTCTCCATAAAATTATTTCCATTTTAATTTCATCAAGTTTCTAACTTCCAGAAGTCATCAAATTTTACCCAAAATGTCTCTGATATTTGCTAAACAGACAGATTGATTTAGGAAAATACTGAAACTGAGTAGCAAATTTGCTAAGAGATGAAACCATATGAAGATAACGATCCTGTCATCTTGGGGGAAGCCTTGGAGCTCTATCCCCTCCCACCCCGGGGCTACCACCAGAGTATAGCAATGGAGACTTCAAGCAAGGGGACCTACCCCATTTACCAGGTCCCAGAGCTCTCCCAACTATCCTGTGGATCTTGTGATGAGTTAGAGGAAGCCACTCGGAGGACCCAGGTTGAGTCTTCCCTCTCTCTGATCCTGGGCTCAGAATCTGGGCTGCATGGGGACAGGATCTGCCCTTGTGCAGTTCAACTCCATCAGGGAGCCCCAGTGTTACTCTTATGTTGACAAGTAACCACATATGATGACTGATACGAAAACAGAAGAAGCTACTCTGACAGAAGGGCTTCAAGGCTTACCCATTTGACCTGGAATTCTGGAAGCTGGTCCTCACTGTCAGAAAGAAAACATGACCTCTCAAATGGAAAGGCACAAGTTTCAAAGTCAAGAGACTGACAAATTAACCATGACCACTTGCCCCCCTATCCCAGGCTGAGTCTCAATGCTGTGTGAGGCCCCCCACACCAGTCACTGCCCCAGACATGATGGAGGTTCCTGAACTTCTCCTGAAGCCAGGTGAGAAGATTCTGAGTAGACCTTCCATGAGCGAGGGCCAGCCAATCCCCAACAGAAGCTCCAAAAGGGACACTGGGATCTCTGCGACCCATTTTCCATCTGGTGGAGCTTTTTCCATCTGGTGAGGGACCCTCCACGGACCCAAGCTCTGTGTACCATTTGCCTGAGATGGGCTGGTAGGCACAGTGTTCCTGTTAACCCTGAAAAGATGAGGGACCCAGCTGAGCACACCTGGCCTAGATATGCCTAATACCGCCCTGGAGCTGGTCCTGGCAGCTGATCTCCCTGCATGAAACCGGGATAGGAGAGCCCTCGCCTCTGCCCTGCGGGATCAAGCCCCATCCTCTGAATAGCACAGACCTCCTGAGCATTCTTCCTCCTCAGCCGACCTATTCAACCTTTCCTTTCCATTGCTACAGCTCCATTCCCTAACATTCCTCTTTTCATTTCCCAAACTCTGCTCTCCTCCCCAGACCGTCCTCCAGACTGGACATTTTGGCCAGAATCTTTCTGCCCTGCTTCGGGCATTTATGGGTTTATACAAATACTCTCTTTATAATCTGTACATGGTCCCTACCCAGTTTTTACAGCAAACATTGTGTGATAAACTAAACATCTTTCCCCGTCAATAAATGCGACTCGATTGCATCATTCTTCAACAGCTGTTTCATTTCCACAGAACGGATGATTCATTAATCCTCTCTCTTCTAGCGTTACTTCCCAGTTTTCTCCTATTAAAAATAATACCGCAGTCAGGTATTTTTCCCACAGATCAGCACACATTCTAGACGAGAAGGGCAAATGAGCGAGGCTGTTTTCCGCTCACCTGCTGTGACCCTCCCGCCCCCCCCCCCCCCCCCCCACACCCCCCCCCCCGCCAACACCCGACCAGGCACTTAATCCTCTGTGCTTCAGGCTTCTCATCCATAAAATGAGCCTGCGTGGAAATCTTGCAGGTAAATCAAAGGTTTGTTGCCACTCAAAGTTACCTTCTTGAAATGCACTTATGCTGGGGACTGATCAGGACTATCATGACATTAACTCTTAAAACACAACTATTTTATTTTAAATTCAGTTTGGGGAACAACAGGACCACATTCTTATTCTTCCATTTCCAATTGACAAGGATCACCACCCAGTTTGAAGAGTTAAAATGTCATTTGAAATTGCTACTCTCCATTTCTGTAACTTGAGATACTGCTGATAGGTGGGGGAAGTAGTTATATATTTTTCTTAATTTATGAAAACCACACTTATTAGCTGTCTCTACTATAGCAACAGTGTGCACATACTATCACAGCTTTCTCTTCTGACACTTTCTTTTTTTTTCTGTGAGTGGAAAAATCTCGTTGCTTCTTTTTTTTTTTTTTTTACTTTGTACATAGCTATTTGCCATTCTTTAAATAGATAGCTATTTGTTATTCTTTAAATAGACTGCTATAAAAATTGCATTGAGCAAAGTTTAACTCTTTCTGGAACAGAACACTGCTAGCAAGAAGTCAGTCTCCATAGGATGAAGGAGGGCGCAAGTGTCAGAGCCCAAGCAGGTAAAGAAGGTGTCCTTGCACACAGCGGACCCACACAGGGAATTCAGAGCCTTGGCACATCGCCAGAGCTGTCCCAGGGGGTGGGGGAGGATAGATGGGAAGAGAAGTGTGTGCAGTGTCAGAGTTCAAGCCATGGGAAGATCGTGTCCTTGTGAAGAAGGGCAGCCCAGCGGGTGGTGTAGAAGCTCTAGGAGGTGGGGGAGGCCGTCTATGTGCATTTATGTGGGAGTCCAGGCTGATGGGCGTGAACTCTCTGCTTCCAAGAGAAGTGAGGGATAAGTCCACCTGGCAGGGCAGTCTGAGAACACATCAGAGTGGATCTTGATTATCTACCAGTCATAGCGATACCACTCCCCTTGCCAGTGACTGATTTTAGACACGTATGTGACTTCATTTTGACCAAGGATACATGGAAGGGAAGCACTCAGGGAAATGTTGTGCCTCTTATAAGGTGAACATGAAGTAAGCCCTCTTCTTCCTCTCGATAGCGGCATGTCCGACTATAAAACCTGGAGCTGCTCCTACTGTCTTGTGAGGGGAAAGGCTAACCGAAAACCTGAAATGAAAGCCAATTTAGAGGAGGGCAGGATTTAAAACGAGCAGAGATCTGGAACTCTGGCCCTGACTATCTAGAACCTAGAACTGATCTCCCTTTGGACTTCTTGTTCATGGACACAAGATATTTCCTTGCTGCTTAGACAGGTAAAGCTTTGGGTTCTGATATTATAATGCAAAACATCCTAACCCATAATAATCCCTTTATTCCAAAGTTGGTCCCTGTCCCTGACAATGAGTCTGCTAGTGGCCTTCTTAATGATGATTCAGGGGGACCTACCCTCAGGGTTACTGGAAGCGACAACCAAAATCATTTACACATAAAGAGTATACAATCCAGGGTATGGAAGCTGCCCTAGGAAAAAGCCATAGCTGGACTTTGTGATTTTCCAATGGGTCTCTGCTACGTGGAGTTCCACATGAGAGCCTCAGGGTCATTCTACCAGTTAAATAAAGTTTCTTAAATTATCTTAATTAGGGACGCCTGGGTGGCTCAGTTGGTTGAGCAGCTGCCTTCGGCTCAGGTCATGATCCCAGCGTCCTGGGATCGAGTCCCACATCAGGCTCCTTGCTCAGCAGGGAGCCTGCTTCTCCTTCTGCCTCTGCCTGCCACTCTGTCTGCCTGTGCTCACTCTCTCTGACAAATAAAATAAATAAAATCTTTTTAAAAAATTGTCTTAATTAGTACAAAGTATGAACGTGTTATGTTACCATAAATGTATGGTTTAGGTATGATCCATATCAAAGTAATAAAATGAAGTTAATAAAAAATAGTTTATTCAACAGGAATAGTATACGAAGACAATGACACGAGAGGAAAAAATAGCTGTAGGGTAAGAAGTTAAGCTCTGGAAGCTAGAATTTCCTAGCAAAGAAACTGTCAAGCTTACCAATGTAGTAACGTCCTTGGTAAATTTTCTTGTCAAGGGATTTCCGACAAGCAATTCCTGAACTTTTAGAGAAAACATAACCAAGAAATACCAAGAGATCATGTCAAAGAACAAAATAATTTTGATAGCAGCAATAATATTCAGCATGGGCCACACCAAGATAAACAATTATGGGAGTGCACATGTAATACTTTGAGTCACTAATTTGTAGTTGACAAAGATCGGAAAGAAGGGATTTTCTTCACCCGAAGACATCCTAGTTACTAAAGCTATGATACAAAATATAACAAAAATCAACAAAGGGAAATTGAAAAAGAATGTATGGAGACAGGATGCAGGACATTTTTTACCACCTACTATTACAATAGGCAGACGGATTAACTAACGATACAATCTGCCTTGGAAAATATAGAAAAGAGTATTTAAAATAATGTTTTATAAAGGGCTTAGCTGACTTCCTTTGGTTGAATGGCACTCACACCATAGTGACAAAATTCTTAAAGTTTATGAGCAAAAGTAGGAATGCAGTGAAATAGTTTTCAGACCACCTACATTTAGCATACATTAGATTACACAACACATTCCTTTTAGTGAATGCTCTTTCTATAACATTCATTCCAGATACTGATAGAAGTTGTAAACAGGATTATGATATTTAATTAATTAAAAAAATGCAGCTGTACTTCAAGCTCTTGGAAGCTTTCCAATTACTGTAATGTAGATTTTTGGAGAGAAAGAGAAAGATACAAGGCTACCAGAAATAATTTCACATTTTCCTATTGGTTAATTAATTTAGTGGAGGGGAGGGGCAGAGGTGAGTAGACACAAGCTCTGGGCAAGTGTTACAGTAAAAATTAGGGTCAGGGTGATCCAGATGTAGACCCAAGAAGTGACCCATATATGTGAAAATTCCATGACATTATGAGGTTCATCCTCAAGATAATATTTTCACATCAATGAACATGGTTGAACTCTTGATTTTTTTAAAGCATTTTATTTATTTATTTGACAGACAGAGATCACAAGCAGGCAGAGAGGCAGGGGGAAGCAGGCTCCCCGCTGAGCAGAGAGCCCGATGCGGGGCTCGATCCTAGGACCCTGAGACCATGACCCGAGCGAAGGCAGAGGCTTAACCCACTGAGCCACCCAGGCGCCCTGGACTCTTGATTTAAAGTAGAGAAATCTAATGCAAACTAGCTTAAAGCAGAAGGAAAGTATACTGACTTACATAACCAAACTGCGGTCAACCATAAGCAGGTGTGGAGTTAGCTACAAGGGTGGACTACCTTTAGACTTGACCTTCTCTTGCTCTGTATGGTAGTTTTATTCTCTTCTATTGTAAATCCATGTTCTATGTAGAAACATGGCCAATAGCATCTTCTAGGCTCATAGGCTAGTAGTGTAATGATATGACAACTCACCATGTACCACCTTTCTTTTCTTTTCATTCTTCCCCCTCTTTTCTCTTGCTACTTGCATTCATCTGAACTCTTGGATGCCATTGGAAGAAACCCCAACAAGAAAGGGGAAGAAGAAGAAGAAGAAGAAAGAAAAAAAAAAAAAAGGAAAAACTGCTGGGAAGTCAGAACCTCAGTGGTGACAGAGCCAGGAACTCTAAATCTGCAGGCATCCCTGACCCATTTTCTCCCAATTCTACTGCTTGTCATGTGCTGGCTTTTCATGCCCTGCCCAGCCCCTTTACATGGCTGGAAACATGCCCGGCGGCACCAGTTCCCTGACTGCTCTTCAGATCATTGGGAAGGGAAGAAGCATCACCCCAGGCTTCTGGGGATGACCAAATGCATGACACCTGACTCTGGAGAGATGTGACTGGCAGCAGTTTCTTCGTCTCCTGTCCTCACAGCCCAGGGGAGGAGGACACTGTGGGCCATGCAGGACTACATAGGGGTTGTGCTCTGGAACAGAGTGAACAGCCAGAGCCTTTAGGAAGAAGACTTGGCAGTAATCAGAGGGCAAGATACCTTGGTTCCCACACAATGATGTGATTGCATTGTTTCAATAACTCTTTGGCTGGCAGAGAAGTGAACAGCTACCCCGGGATATGCATTGTATTTTTTCTGTTGGATGAGGAGCATCACTTGGCTAGGAGACTTTATCTGTGGGAAGAGAGTAAGGAGGGCACATGCAGTTCAGTCATTTTAGGCCTTCCCAGTTTTAGATATTAAGGCAACATATAATATTAACTTTAGGTCATACACCACATAGCTTCCTTTCCCCTTAATTCCAACCGGAAAAATCTAGGAGTAATTATTCTGCTTAGTTTATCTTGGATTATATGCCCACCTTTGACACCAGGAGCTTTGAGAGCTTTGAGAGCTGGGCCATACAATCAAGGATAAAGCAGTGCCCCCAAAGAAGGACATCGCCTTTCAAAAGGTAAGATGTGGGTGATCAAAAGACAATAATATAATTCCTAATCACAATTATGTCCCTTCCTTTGCTACTCTTTTCCTTTTCTATCACCTGCTTCTTTACATTTTTTCCTTCTTTTCTTTCTTATCTTCACCCTCTGTCTTCTCTTTTCTCTCCACCCCTTCCCTTCTGTTTTTCTTCCCTTTTGCTCTCTCTCTCCTCCTTCTCCTTTGTTCTATTTTCTCACTCCCTTTACCTCTTTCTCCTGCTTTTAATAGTCCATGCTAGCAAAAGACACTCACAGCCATCACCTATACAAATAGTAGGAATCGGGTGGCCTTGAGCTTGATTTCTGCTTCTTACTGCATAAGCAAGATCACGAGAGGTAAAGGGTAAAGAATTGGACAAAACCTAAATGATCTGTTTGTCTATCTTTTCTATCCAAATTTAAGGAAAATTGCTAAACTTCTTGGAAACTGTACCCTAATGGCAGAAACACATTTTCTTTCTTTGTTATAACATAAAATGAATTCATGAAACAAAAATTATTTCTAAAACTTTAGAAGCATTAAACTTGCAATGCAAAAAAACCTCTTCAAGTCTTTGTACTTCTTCTGAAAAATATTTCTTCTGAACTACTTTCCAGAATGTAGTGCCTATAATTAAAATGATTATTGAACCTTTGTCTCCTATTTGTTTTGTGTGAAAAGTTGGTGATGAAAGCATCATTAATAAGAACCTTACAACTGAGTAAAGGCAATAAAGAGCACACAGTTATTACAGTCAATAAGACAGTTTGGAATTCTGTACAAGGGTAATTGAAACACTTCGAGCTCTAAGCAAATAATAGTAACATCTTTAATGATCCATTTGAATGCCAGCCAATATCAGGCAGAACCAAGCACAATTACAGTATGTTTAGAGCTATGGGAGCTAATACTATTTGCTTCATAACTCCCTTTCTTTGGAGTGTCTTAATTCACATTCTCCATTCCTTGGCAGAGTATGTCATTTATGGTAGGGATTCAGTCAATTTCAATGCCTGACTCAATGAATGAATGCATAAATGAAGGATATCGGGTCATCTAAAATAGCTTCCTCATGTAGAAAGAAGAGCTCTTTAAATGGCTTGATGGCCCAAGTCTGGCCACACATGGTAACCCAAGCTTCCTGGAGTTAGTTTGGGAATCTTTTTCTGTCACTATATGTATGTAAACAAGAGCAACAGAAAAATCTGGAATTTTGGATGTCACTGCTAACAGTGATCTTATGCAAAACTAATCCAGGTTGTAAAGAAAAATGACTTCCAAGCTGAGTCTTCATTCTGAAATGTACGGTTTTTTTTTAAAAGATTTTATTTATTTATTTATTTGACAGAGAGAGAGATCACAAGGAAGCAGGGGCGGGGGAGGCAGGCTCCCTGCTGAGCAGAGAGCCTGATGCAGAGCTCGATCCCAAGACCCTGAGATCATGACCTGAGCCGAAGGCAGATGCTTAACCCACTGGGCCACCCAGGCGACCCCTGAAATGTACTTTAAAAGTTATGGGAGTGTGAAGAAAATCTCAGCAGTCTCAGATGCTTGAGTTAGAAAGAGCATAGGAGAAAACTATTATGTTGAGAGGTGAAAACTGAGCCCCAAAATAATACCCCAATGTTGACAAAATAATAATACTTAATACTGTCCCATTGTTTAAGTGTATATCACATTTGAAAAAGTTTTCATAAAGAAATAAAAAATATTTATTGACTTGCTAATAGTATTCATTCAGGTATTGATTTTTTTAAGTTAACACAACTTAGATTAAGTTGTAGTTTAATAATAAATATTTTTAAAATTATCTTTCAACTAAATTACCGGCCATTATGATAAAAGAGTTAGGTTTATTTTTACAACTAGACATGTGGTTGCATGTAGCTAACATTCCAAGAGTAAATTTGGCTTTCCAGATTTAAATATTAATCTGGAAATTGTCAGAAGGAGAAATTTTGTCATATTTTATCACATATGGTAACAAGGGAACAAGAATTCTTTTGAGAAGAATAGCTTTTCAACTAGAAATATAGCTTTTTAGATCTCTTTGTACTTGTAATTTAAATTCATATATACATATTTAATATACATGTAATACAAAAATAGACATTAAAATGTATAATAGTTATCTATTGCTGCATAACAAATCACTTCAGAATTAAAAAACAAAACAATAAACATTTATTATCTCCATTTTGAATGTCAGGAATCTGGGTGTGGCTCAACTGGGTGCCCCTGGGTCAGAGTCTCCCACAAGGCTACAAGCCAGACCAGGGCTGTAGTTATCTGAAGGCTTTGGTGGGGTGTGTGTCTACTTCCAAGATGACTCACGCGGCTATTGGCCTATTGGCAGGCTTCAGGTCCTCTCCAGTTTTGGGCTAGAGACAACAATACCTTGTCATGTGGGCCTTTCTCTAGGTCAGCTCACAACATGACAGCAACTTTACCTCAGACCAGGCCAGAGAACAAGAGAGAGGGGACCAAGACAGAAACCACAGTCCTTTTGAAATCTAATCTCAGAAGTGATATCCCATTCTCCTGCCATATTCTATTTATCAGAAGCCCATAAATCTGGCCCATGTGCAAGGGAAGGGAGTTATACAAGGATGTGAAAACCAAGAGTAGGGATCACTGGGGGTATTGTAGAGGTTGTCTACTTTGTGTTTGTGTGTGTGTGTGTTTGTGTGTGTGCATGGGCATACATGTATGTGAATGTATATGTACACACACATACATGCATACATGCACTCACACATACATATATGTGCATATATACACACAATCCCCACACATTTATATATAGAGAGAATTTATGCTTCAAATGTCTAATTGTGATATCATATATGTGACAAAACACAGCATTCCTGCTAGTATTATCAAGACTTCTCTGCCAGTTTAGGATAAATTTCTCTTTCCCAGTAACTCAAGAAGTCTAAATTGAACCAAGTGAGGGAACAGTTAGTAATTTTAATGATATCACACAATGAAATCCTACAATAGAAATTAATTTTAAAGACCTGTATGACCAGGGCGCCTGGGTGGCTCAGTGGGTTAAAGCCTCTGCCTTCGGCTCAGGTCATGATCTCAGGGTTCTGGGATCGAGCCCTGCATCGGGCTCTCTGCTCAATGGGGAGCCTGCTTCCTCCTCTCTCTCTCTCTGCCTGCCTCTCTGCCTGCTTGTGATCTGTCTGTCAAATAAATAAATAAAATCTTTAAAAAAAAAAAGTTTATTTCTTAAAAAAAAAAA
>RCUC01154284.1:0-25257 GCA_003697995.1 Taxidea taxus jeffersonii
AGTCTCATTCCACTTGGTTAAAATGACCATTTTGCAGTTTGTACATATATCAAATCACCATGGTGTACATCTGAAATTGATATAATGTTATACATCAATTATATCTCAAAAAGATACACATCAATATATGCATGCATAAAATGATAAAAAGATATGCATCAGATACATATATTTTTTAATTGGAAAGTTTAGGGACACCTGAGTGGAGCAGTCAGTTAAGCGTCCAACTCTGGGTTTCAGTTCAACTTGGGATCTCATGGTGGTAAGATAGAGCCCTGAGGCAGGCTCTGAGCTCAGCCCAGAGTCTCCTTGAGATTCTCTCTCCCTCTTCCTTGGCCCCTCCCACTTGTGCTCTCTCTGAAATAAATAAATTTATCTTTTAAAAAGTTGAGGGGCGCCTGGGTGTCTCAGATGGTTAAGTGTTTGCCTTCGGCCTAGGTCATAATCCCGGGGTCCTGGGATCGACCCCACATTGGGCTCCCTGCTCAGTGGGGGAGCCCACTTCTTCCTCTCCCTCTGCCTGCTGCTCCCCTTGCTTATGCTCTCACTCTCTAATAAATAAAATCTTTAAATAAATAAATAAGTTGAAAAGTTTAAAATAATTTTTTTTAAAGATTTTCTTTATTTATTTGACAGACAGAGATCACAAGTAGGCAGAGAGGAAGGCAGAGAGAGAGGGGGAAGCAGGCTCCCTGCTGAGCAGAGAGCCCAATGTGGGGCTCGATCCCAGGATGCTGAGATCATGACCCAAGCCGAAGGCAGAGGCTCTAACCCACTGAGCCACCCAGGCGCCCCTAAAATAATTTTTTTTTAATTGAGAGGATTTATACTTGAAAGGACCCAACAAGAAAGTGAAAAGACAAGCTGCAGAATGCAGAAAAGTATTTGCAAACACATATCTGACGCGGTTCTACTACCCGGAATATGTAAAGAATTCTTACAATTTAAAAATAAAGAGAGAAATAACCCAATTTTAAAAAATGACCAGAGGATTAGAAGAGAAATTTCTCCGTGGCCAATAAGCCCATGAAAAGATGCTCAATGTCATTTGTCATAAGGGAAATGCACATCAAATTATGCTGAGGTCCCAACCACATCTCACCCACTAAGTTGGCTATAATCAAAAAGACAGACAATAAGGGTTGGTGAGGATAGGTAGAAATTAGAATGCTCATTCGCAGCTGCTGGGAAAGTCAACGGTGCGTCCTCTTTGGAACAAACAGTCTGGCAGTTCCTCAAAATGTTAAACATAGAGTTAATGTATGACCTAGCAGTTCTATTCCCAGATGTGTCCCCAAGAGAAATGAAGACATGAAACTTGGACATGCATGTTCATAGGAGTATTCGTAATAGCCAAAAAGTCGAAACAACCTAAATGTCCATTAACTGAAGAATGGAAAAATTAATGTGCTATATCCATACAATGGAATATTAATCAGCCATAAAAAGGAATGAAATTCTAACACACACAACAACATGGATGAACCCTGAACACAGGCTAAGTGAAAGCAGCCAGCCACAATGTGCCACATGCTGTCTGATTCCACTTACCTGAAAGGTCCAGAACCGGCAGATTATATTATAGAGACAGAAAGTAGATTTGCTGTTACCTGGGCTGGGGGTAGGGGAAATGGTAAGTGACTTACTAATGGGTAATGGGATTTCTTTTGGGGGTAATGATGTTCTGAAATGTATTGTGCTGGGGCGCCTGGGTGGCTCAGCCTGTCAAGCAAGCGTTTGCCTCTGGCTTAGGTCATGATCCCTGCATCCTGAGATGGAGCCCTGTGTCAGGCTCCCAGATCTCCCCCGTGAAACATTAACCCTTAAGCTTTGCCTCAAGCTCTGTTTTCCAGAAAGCCAAGGCAGATAAACTATGCATTTACTTGAGAGTAAAGGGTTTATAAAGGCTGTTATCATCACTGCACGAACTACCTTGCCCCATTAGGTGAAGACTTCTGCTTGCTTCTCTGGGAGGGAATGGTACTGGGAAAATACCATTAATCCTTCTGAACTCCTGCACTCTATGGGGTGAGCCATCAGTTGTTGGTAGGAAGGATGGGTTGTTTGTAGTTATAACCTGTAGTTATCAGCTGCTTTGCTGAAGACTGTGTCAGCTTAGTTGAGGGACTTAAAAACAGGAAACCCATTTACCCATTTGGATGTAGGAACCAGTTACATTTCTTCCAATCCAGCTCTTTTTCTTTCTTTTTTTCTTTTTAAGTAGTCTCCATGCCTATCATGGAACCCAACTCAAGGCTTGAACTCACGACCCTGAGATCAAGACCTGCACTGAGATCAAGGATAGGTCATTCAATGGACAGAGCTCCACAGGTGCCCCTAAATCTATATTTTCATCTCAATTTGTCTGACTCCCAAGCCCTGTTCTCAGTTCAGAACCTATGGTAGCCGGGGAGGCTATTGTCAGGGCCCCAAGCAGGCTGCCTCTAGCCAGTGGCTCTCCCAGTGCAGTCTAACTGTAGCAGGCAGGCAGGGACTTCTTAGGAATGACGCTGGTAATAGGGATGCTAGTGTCATATTAAAATGTTCATATTTGGGGCGCCTGGGTGGCTCAGCTGGTTAAGCATTGCCTTCAGCTCAGGTCCTGATCCCAGGGTACTGGAATTGAGTCCCACATCAGGCTCCTTGCTCAGCTGGAAGTCTGCTTCTCCCTCTGCCTCTCCCCCTGCTCATGCCCATATATGCGCGCTCTCTCTCTCAAATAAAAAAAAATTTTTAAATAAGATAAAATGTTCATATTTTGTTTGGGGCATAAATTTAAAATGTGTTCCCAAGGGGCACCTGGGTGGCTCCGTTGATTAAGGGACTGCCTTCGGCTAGGGTCAGATCCCAAGGTCCTGGGATTGAGTTCCACATTGGGCTCCTTGCTCAGTGGAGAGCCTGCTTCTCCCTCTCCCTCTGCCTGCTACTCTGCCTGCTTGTGCTCTCTCTCTGGCAAATAAATAAATAAAATTTTAAAATAATAAATAAATAAGTAAATATGCATTCCCAGTATTTAAGATACATAGCTCAAGTCATCATTGTGTTACTGAAAGGCATGCCTTCCATTGATTAGTTCTCAGGATTTTTTAAAATTATTATTGTAATTTTTAGTGGCTAAGCTCCAAGTGTCAGACTGAAGATTCCCAATGGTATGCCAAGATGTGGGTTAGAGGTATGTGGAGGAAAGATGGCTCCCACAGCCCTGGAGTAGCTGGCTCCTGATGACTGCCTCTGGCCTCACAAAATCAGTTTATCCTTTATGTCATAAAATATTACCTATGGTAAGCCTACTGTGACATGAGCTGCGACATGTGCCATGACATGAAAAAGTCTGAGAAGTTTTGAAATAAGTCATGCTTTTTAAAAATTTTATTATTTTTTTAAGATTTTATTTATTTATTTGACAGAGATCACAAGTAGGCAGAGAGGCAGGCGGGGTCGGGATGGGGGTGGGAAGCAGGATCCCTGCTGAGCAGAGAGCCCGATGTGGAGCTTGATCCCAGGACCCTGAGACCATGACCTGAGCTGAAGGCAGAGGCTTAACCCACTGAGTCACCCAGGCGCCCCTATTTTATTTTTTTGTCAGAGGGATATTTGCTGAACAAATTAGTGAACCGATGAAATGAGCTGAAAATACCCTGTGTCCTCCTGTGTCTTAGTGGAGAAATAGGTAGAAAACAAATCTGATTTATCTGAGTAGAGAGATCATTTGGCACAGGGAGACAAGGGAGAATGAGAGGACACGCCAGATGAAGGACCACCGAATGTCCCAAGTTTTTCCCTCACACCTCCCCACCCAGTCCCTAAAAGATCTTTCTTCCTTTCCTTCATCATTTGTACCTTCTGCCCCAGAAGTAATACACAGGTTCTGCCTCCTCTGAAGTTCATGGTGGACTTCCTGGTCCCCTGAGGCCATTTTCCTTCTCCTCTGCCTCTAAAGAGATTAGCCCGGCTTCCCCAGGAGGCTCCCAGAACTCCACTCCTCCCCTCGGACAGTGGCTACACAGGGCACACGGGTGCCTTCGCCTTTGTTTGCTGCTGTGTACATCTCTGTGCTGTTTGAATTTTGAATTCCTGAAAAGAAAACTCTTTTTGGTATTCGTTGTCACTGAATAAAGACAGGAAACACTCTTGCAGCTGAGCCAGCATCCCAGTATGTGATACATTGTCTAAACTACCTCCTTGCCCAGGATTTCTGACCAGCGCACAGAGAGGGCTAAACCTCTGGCATCCTCTACCCCGAGCTTCTGAAACACACTAAGGGGCTCAGACCCACCGGCCTGCCTCGCCTCTTCCGACAGACAAGATCGGTTACCAGTTGGGCACAACACGTTGCCCAGTCCAGACCCAGCCAGGACTGGTCTATCATCTCCATTCCCTTTTTACATTCCTGACATCTAGGTGATCTCAAATATCTCAAATACCCCTCCCTCACCTTGCAAAGGAGGAGAGGTGTGCATCAGCTGCTGAGAATGCCTGTCTTTAGCACAGGGGAGCTGCCAGAAAGTCCCCAGAGGCCTCTCTGCTTGCTCTGGCCCCAGACACTCTGGTCCCCCAGCGAGGCTTCCCTCCCCCACTTCCCAACTCCTCTCAGAGCTATTTGCTTCCTCTTGAGGCCCCAAAACAAGGCCCCTTGCTAGGCCTGCAAGGTGTTCATCTGGGGCCTGCCATCCCCTCCCTCACTCCCTCAGAGGGAGATGAGGGAAACCAAGGCTAGGGGAGCAGTTCTTTTTTTTTTTTTTTTTTAAGATTTTTATTTATTTATTTGACAGAGAGAAAGAGATCACAAGCAGGCAGAGAGGCAGGCAGAGAGAGAGGGGGAAGCAGGGTCCCCACTGAGCAGAGAGCTGAGCGCATGACCTCCTGAGCAGAAGGCAGAGGCTTAATCCACTGAGCCACTCAGGACCCCATGGGAGCAGTTCTTTTCAAGAGGTACCAGGGGGCCTCTCAAAGCTTGGTTAACCAAATACCCACCTCTATCTTGCAGGCCCATAGTTCCTCAAATGGGAACAAAGAGAAAAGTGAACCAGGCAGGAAAATGGAAGAAAAACTTAGAATTCCAGAAGTCAACCATAGCTACTCAGATACCTGATTTTTAATAATCCTTTTTCTGATTTATTTGAAAGTAGTATCTTCTGGAGTGCTGGGCTGGCTCTGTCGGGAGAGCATGTGACTCTTGATCTCGGGGTCATGAGTTCTAGCCCCACTAGATGTTCTAGACCCAATCTCTAGCTGTAGAGATTACTTTAAAAATAGATAGATAGAGGGGCGCCTGAGTGGCTCAGTGGGTACATCTGCCTTCAGCTCAGGTCATGATCTCAGGGTCCTGGGATCGAGCCCCACATCGGGCTCTCTGCTCTGCAGGGAGCCCGCTTCTTCCTCTCTCTCTGCCTGCCTTTCTGTCTACTTGTGATCTCTGTCTGTCAAATAAATAAATAAAATCTTAAAAAAAAAAGATAAATAGATGGATGAAGTATCTTCCCAGTGGGAAAAACTTAGAACATATAAAGAACATGTAAAGAAAATAACAGTCATCCATAATTCCACGTCCCAGAGAAAAATGCCTTTACATTTGGCATAGTTTCATTTTTATGTTTACATGGTTTTGCATAATTGAAGTATACTATATATATGAGTTTGTATCAGTTTTTCTCACTTACTAAATCATGTGCACCTGCTCCTATCACTGTGTTTAGCTGTTGCAAACTACCCCATCATGTGGATGTACCATCATGTGTTTAACTTGATCGATCTGTGGATACTTGCTGCCTCCCTTTTTCTCTTGTTTCAATTATTGCTGCATGTATACCACATTCTAACAGGTGTACTGTATATCTAATATGTGTATCTAATATATGTAATATATGTATATCTAATATATGTAATTGTATATCACATTCTAATTTTTTTAAAGATTTTATTTATTCATTTGCCAGAGTGAGAGTACAAGCAGGGGGAGCAGCAGGCAGAGTGAGAGAGAGAAGCAGGCTCCCCACTGAGCAGGGAGCCCCATATGGGGTTCATTCCCAGGACTCCCGGACCACGACCTGAGCTGAAGGAAGAACCTTAACCATCTGAGCCACCCAAGTGCCCCTGAACTTAACTTGGTTCATTAATAAATTTGCCTCTTTGGGATGCTGAGGGAGGAAAGGAGCCATCCTCTGAGATCTTCAAAATGTCGTGCCAGAGCTAAATTGGTCTTTGGCCATACCTCCAGGCCACACTCTGTGGCCTGAGGCACAGCCGTGGCCAGTACAAGAGACTAGAATATTTGTGGAATGTCATTGTTGTTTTTGTGGATGTGATTGGTCATATCCATTTCTCTCACAATGCTAGAAGCTCCACGAGGGTAAAAACCCGTCTCTCTTCTGGTAGATTCCCCACAGAGTCAACTCGTGTATGTAATCAGGCTCAGTAAGGACTTACTACATAAACTCTTGGATGGAGTTCCTCACCTCCCTTTTCATTTCACTAACGCCCCTTTCTAGATTTCTATCTAAGGGGGCCATGGCCCATTGCTGTGGAGAATTTATCTGCCAACCTTCCTTGCTATCTAAGGATGAAGGCCCTGAAATTTCCCATGGCACAGAGCCATCCAAACCAACAATATTAGTTCCCATCCTTTTTCCTTTCCCTATTCTGTTGCATTCCCTCACTGCTGCATTCTGTCTGTCCCCACGAGGCACTGATTTCTCACATCACATCCTTCCATGAGGAGACCTCTGCTGCCAGGCCCACCAGCATTCACCCTCCCTTGTCACCCAAGTAGGATGACCTCACGTCTAACCTGAGCGTGAGCGTGCTGTCACGGGGAGGATAATATTTCAGTGTTCAAGTTTGCTTCCCACTGTATTCCGGCTATCTACCAGATCAGTAATTAAGTCAGGGAGAGAAAAGAAAAGAATCTGTAAATGTGTTTGGTATGAATTCTTTTGGAAAAATAAATATTTGTTGGTTATTAGATACCTTTCCCTCAAACCCTGCTGGGTTTTGATTGGTGTCCCTTGAGCTCCTGCACCAGATCGCTGACATTAAATTTCTCTCACTGAGGGATAACAATGTGTCTGCTCTTGAGATAACTGAGTGTGTTTCCAAGCCCTCCTCTGTTTCTAGGGGAAAAGAAGGAGCTACTGAGTTCGAATATTATGCCAAGGAGCCCTCCTTTGGCTGCCTGCCTTCTGGAATGAAATAACCAGGCTTGTGGTGGTCAGTTGTGCTAATAATGTTCATTTACAGCACGGGGTGGAAACACTTCATCCCATGGTACCTTGGTTTCTGGGGTAGGGCTGATTCTGTTGTTTATTACTTGGTCAGTTTTATTAATACCTCAAAGCCAGGGTTTTGATGGAGTAAGCCCCAAACAAAACAGAAACAAAACAATTATTCTCCATGTATACAAGGAAACAAGCAAACAAACAAAAACCTGCCCAATCATGTAAATGGGTCTTCCAGTGTTTTCCTTGGGTGAAAATTTCCTCAAATGAGACTGTATTTGCTAAATTATTAATACATGGACTATTAACTGCCTGGAATCAGGAACATCACAGTCTACTGACTCAACATGGAACTGATCTTCATAAGCTGGCAAAGACTTGGCCAGATAGGATAGAAAATTCCAGAACAAACTTGCAGCCATATGCAAACCTGTCCCCGGTCTAGGAAGACAAGCTGCTGTCACGCTGTGAAAATCAGGAGCTCTCTGTTGGTTAAGGAGAATGCCAGAGACCTTGGTATTTATGCCTTTCAACATAGCCAATAAGTACAATATTGTCTTAAGAGTTCTGAATTCCACGGGCAATGTATCATTCCCCAACATTTATTAAGCACTCATTTGGGGAGTTCAAAGATTTGTAGTATGAGATATCTGTCCTCCAGGTATTTATTTCTAAGGCTATCAGGGAGACTGAAACATATATAATTATAGGACAGGTATATCTTTTTCTTTTTTTTCCCCTCCCTTTTTTTTTTGGTTAGGACAAGACGTAAATGCATGATATATGCAACAAAGTCATCTACTACAAATCAACTTGTGTTTCCTTTTGCTGCTGTGGATGCCTTAGAAGGCACGAAAGGCCTGTTCCTCTCCCGGTATGGTAAAGCAGGCCTCTACTGCGATTCCCAGGAAATCTTTACCTTCGGGAAGGGATAATAGGAAGTGGTATAATCTCCTATCAGCGAGATTAGATTTTATTGTCCAAGAAAGGGGTGGGATATTCAAGGAGTTGGAAAGGGGCTGAAGCTAGATTCCCAGAGAGCCTAGAGGACTGAATTAGGTGGTTAAAGTTGTGGGGCCTGAAGGAGGGGTGGAGATGCTCATATTCCGAGCAGGAAGCTGAACCAGGAAGCTGCAGGATCTCCTGTAAGGTCAGTGTCAAACACAAGAACAGAAACAGCAGAGGGCCTCAGCAGAAACACCAGGGCTTCTTTCTGCTGGAGGACCAGGAGTCTGGGGGATCCCTTCTAAGCACTCCAGGGTTGAGTGATGATCTACAAGGGTGGAACCCATCTCTGAAACAGGTGATATCAGACTTCTCTTCAATCCAAGTGGGTTGGCTTGGGGTGGCTCTAATTAATGCCAAAAACATATCAAAAAAATAATATAACTGACACCCTCGGCATTGTGGAACAGTTCATATCTGCTACATGTCTCAGTCTGGACATGTAGCCCAAAGTGAGGAAATCAGGGAGGGCTTCCTGGAGGAGGTGATCCTTTAGCTGAGAGCTAGAACATCTAGATGAGCTAGGCTAAGGAGGGATTTGGGATAGGGAAAAAGAGGTATTTGAGGAAGAAGGAGAAGCACAATTAAAGGGCACTAGGGGAGACAGTGGTGTACTTGGAGTACAGCGTGACATGGTAGATGGGCTGCTGTGGTTCAGGGTGGCTGGAGTGCCAGGAGGGAGGAGAGAGAGTAGAGGTTCCATATTCTCTATACTAGAAGGTCTGGAGGTAGGTCAGGTAGCCTCAGGATTGCTCCCAAACCACTTCTCTCTCCTTGCTTGGAACCTCCATCTCCTCAAATCATATGCCATCAGCCGATGACAGCTGCCATCCTTCATAGCAGAAGGTACTGGGCACGCAGTCTCCCTTTCCTTCTAGCTAGGGTAATTCTGATTTTGTTTGGGGACTCCATCTTCCTTCACACAGATGCGTGCTTCGCTAAACCAATAATAATGATCTTCTCCCCATGCTAGAGATTTCAGAATGGAAGGTGCTACAATTTCTGGCCTCCGAGACATAAAGGAGAGACAAGGGCAGGACTTCTGGGAAAGATTTCTTTGTTCCTAAAACACAGTGGAATTAATAGTGCCTCCTCTTTTGTGACACGTTGGTGGGTCTGCAGGTGACTTGGGGGCTGGGTCAATGTCTCAGGGGCCCTTTGAGAAGCCAGCCAAGAGGTGGCCTGACACATTGAGGACCCAAGAATCTGTCACTCTGATCATCACTTCCTACTTTGCTAGCTCTGTGCTCTGGGACCTTCACTGCATTGATTGTTCAACCTCCTCAGAGTAACACTACAGTGTCACTGTCACGCCGTGTTCAGGTCCTTCCAGCTTCTTACTCCCTTAGGGTCTGTGGTCCATCGTTGTATTTGTCTGCTGGGATTAGTTTTTATTTTACAATTTTTTAATTTACAATATTTTACAATAGATATTGTAGCAAAATATCAGAGACTGGGTAGCTGAAACAATAGAGATTTATTTTCTCATAGTTCGGGAGGCTAGAAGGCCAAGGTCAAGGTGTCAGCATGGTTGGTTTCATCTGAGGCCATTCTCCTTGGCTTGTAGAGGGTCACCCTCTTCCTGCTGCTTCACCTGGTCATCTCTCTGTGGCCTTTGTGTGTCTCCCTCTTAGACAAACACCAGTGGGGGTGGGTCAGGGCTCCATCCTAAGGGTCTCATTTTAACTTACTCACCTCTTTAGAGACATTAGCCCCAAATACAGTTACACTTTGAGGGACTGGGGATTGGGACTTCAAAACATGGGGGAGGGTTTGATGCCTGGCTAGCTCAGTTGGAAGAGCACGTGACTTGATCTTGGGGTTCTGAGTCCCAGCCCCATATCTGGTGTAGAGATTACTTAAATAGATAAATTTTAAAAAATATATGGATTTGGGGGGGCACCTGGGTGGTTCAGTGGGTTAATCCTCTGCCTTCAGCTCAGGTCATGATCCCAGGGTCCTGGGATTGAGCCCTGCATCAGGCTCCCTGCTCAGTGGGGAGCCTGCTTCTCCCTCTCCCACTACCTCCTGCTTGTATTCTCTCTCTTGTGGTGTCTCTCTCTATCAGATAAATAAATAAAATCTTTTTAAAAAACCTGCTTAAAAATAATAAAAAATAGGGATTTGGGGAACATAATTCTACCCATTGCCATCACTGTAGGGACTCCAACATGCACCACACCACACATGCCCTTGCTGTCTCTTCCACCATGGTGTTCACCTGGCAAAAGCCAACTCTGGTTCAAATCCAACTGTCATGGGCTGAACTGTGTCCCACTGAAAGATATATTGAAGTGAATACATGGTTGTGACCTTATTTGGAAATAGGGTCTTTGTAGGCATATTCAAGTTAAGAAGAAGTGACCCTAGATCAGTATGGGTCCTGATCCAATAACCAGTATCCTGATAAAAACACGGAAATTTGGACATAGACCCAGGAGGACAGAATGCCAGGTGACCACAGAGACAGAGACTGAAGTGATATGCCCCCCAGCCAGGCAATGCCAAGGATGGCCAGAAGCCCCCAGAAGCTATGGAGAGGAAAGGAAGGATCTACCCCTGGAATCTTCAAGAAGGCAGAGCCCAGCTGATACCTTTTCAGACTTCTAGCTTCTAACACTGAGAAGGAATACATTTCTGTTATTTTAAGCCACTTGGTTTGCGATAACTTGTTATAGCAGTTCTAGGAAATGAGCACACCGACTGTCCAGTGACTCTGCATTTGCTCAGTCTAATGTCACTGAAGCAAAACACAAAATCATGTTGATAAGATTCACTTTAAAATTTTAACAATTTCAGTGTGCCATCCAGATTACCCAGCCGGTGTGTTTACCCTCCCACTCCGTCAGAGAACTTCACTGATCACACTCTCCGTCATGGTCACTAGCGCAGCATAACTAACCTAATATTTAGTGGTTTAAAACCATCCAGTGTTCTCAGACAACCTTCAATTTGATATCTCTGACCCAACCTCTTCCTTCCTGGAGGTACAGACTCATATACTGAACTAATTCCCTTCCTTCCTTCCAGCATTTTCTTGTATGGATGAATTCCATGGGTCAGGAGTTCAGACCTGGTGAGGATGGTTGTCTCTGCTCCATGATGTCTAGAGACTGAGTTAGGAAGATCCAGAGGCCAGGAGTGAATTGACAGCTGACTCGGAGCTGGAATCCTCCCCTTGCCTTGCATATCTGAGCCAGTGTTAGGATGACATTGACTCAGAAATGAGGACTGCCACCAGAGTGCCTACACATGGCTTCTGGATGGGGCTATTCATTTTTCCTTCTATGGACTGTGCTTTTGGTCTAATATGTAAGGCATCTTTGCCCAACTACATGGTATATTCTTGAACTCACATGTCTCCTACTTCTCTTGCTCATAGCAGAGGCCACAGAGGCCCTAGGAGATTGGTTCTTTGATATCTGCCTGGAAGCTCTTGGGAAATGTGTCAATGAGTTTATAAGCCTTCAGGTCTCCATGCTAAATCATATTTTGCTGGAAACTGCTGGAGTGACTTCTCTTTCTTGGAACTAAGCCCTGACTGATACACATATTTTGTCTTCTCCAGAGCGAGGGATGAACCATCTTTGTTCCTAGGACCATCTCCAACATCTTTTTGCCCTTGATATCATTCCCTCTTTTTCTACTCAAACACGTTGCTCCTGCAGTTAACCTTCTCTCTGTCTCTTATCAGCACTGTTCACCAAGTACCCCCCCCCCCCTCACCGGATCATTCCCATCAGCATAACTCAGTAATAGCTTTTCTCCTGCAACACAAACAAGCCAACTGTTCTTTGAGCCACCACTCCCATCCTCTTCCAAGCAAAAGCCCATCAGTGGTGTTATCTGTATCTGTCCTCGGTTCACCCATACACACACCCCTATTGGTCTCTTTCTCCACCTGATCCAGACTTGCCCCCACCACTGCACTGAAACCACAGCCTCCAGCTTACCAAGGTCACAGTCAATCCCCAGCCCTCAGCTTAGTCAAAGGACACCAGTGATCGTCCCCTCCTGAAAACTGCTTCATCACCTGTCTTTCAGGACGCATCCTTCCATGTCCTGTGTCCCTCCACCTTTATCTTCTTGGCTTTTAAATATCAGGGTTCCCAGAGCTCTGTTCCTTGATTCTCCCAGGGGACTTCCTCCAGGCCCATGACTTTAACACCAAGTGTACTCAGACCACCTCCAAGTTTATACCTCTAACTCAGCGTCTTCCTGGGGTTCCTGGCTCATCCACCATAATTCTTTTTCTTTCTTCCTTTCTTTCAAATCTATAGAAAACCAAGAGAATAGAATGATGAACCCCATGGCCCTAAGTGCTTTTGTGATATCTTGCCATGGGTTTCTAAGAAGTATCTTAGAGCTAAACTAACTATGTGCTCTCTCTATGAGCTCAGACCCAAACCATGACAGTTGTTCTTTGTTGGACAAAGAGTAAGCAAGTCCCAGAGAGTACTGATAGCCACCCCACAAAATCTCAGCCCTGAAGTTAGGTGAAGTCTGTCCTTTTATCTTTGTTTCTGTCTCTCATTCTCCCTGTCTGTCTCTCTGTCCATCTCTCTCTCTCAGGCTCCAGCTGGTATGGCTTTGGATCATTAGCAAGCCAATAAAATGGACACACTGGACATATCCAGGAGCTAAGTCACACAAGGTAGGCATACAAACCTAAATAGATAAGAGGCTGTCCAACCCTTACCTCCCAGGGCTGGTGTCCCAGATAATGATCACAGTGTCTCACATTGTATATAATTTTACACACTTTACAAAGGGTTTTTACAAATGTTTCCATATTTAATTTTTCACAGGAATCCTGTGAAAAAAGCGGTACAGGTGTTATTTACCCTAATTTTTTAGATGAGACGTTGGATTGCCTACCACATCCTGTAAGTGCCACTGCTCCTCCGGGGCTGAGCCTTAATCTTCTCACTCTAGGCCACCCCTGATTCTGCAAGGACAAGAGAGGTCACGGACCACATCTCCATCCACTTAGATGTTGAGATTCCCATAGAGAGATGACTATGTGCTAGGCTCTTCCAACATGCTTAATTTAGATGGATCACTTGTGCTTAAGGACTTTTAAATCTAGTAATGAAAAAACAAAAGCAAGTCAATATATGGTTTTAGACATGTGCAGAGATAAGAAAATTCTGAAATAGAATGTGACAAGATCAAAAGTATTAGAGCACAACCATTCCTAACTTTGCTTTCCTCCCGCGTTCATCTTAAGAGCCTGAATGCTATGGACTAAATGTTTGCATCCATCCCAAATCCATATGGGACCTTTGGAAGGTAATTTGATTTGGATGAAGTCATGAGAATGGCCCCCTATGATGGGATGAGTATCCTTATAAAAGGAAAAGACCAGTGTGCCCTTTCTCCAGCATATGAGGAGATAGCAAAAAGGCAGACATCTGCAAACAAGGGAGAGGGGCCTTACCAGACACAAAATCTGCCAGCACTTGATCTTGGACTTCCCAGATTCCACAATGGTGAGAAATGGGATGTTTAAGGCAACCAATCTATGGTATTTTGTTATAGCCGCCCAAGCTAAGACCCTGAGCCTCCTCAGAATCAGTCGTGTGGGGGGAAACTCTAGGGCTAGAAGAGGTTTAGAGAAGGCATGGGGAGGGGGTAGGACTGGGAGGTCAGGGCAATATCTCTACCACAGGAAAGCATGAAGGTAGAAGCAATAGAGGCATGGAGACTTCATAGGTAGCCTGTGGTGGGGGATGACATGCTTATTTCCATCCCCCAATCTTGACCACAGAACCTGGTTTAAGAGCTATTGTAACCTCCTTCTGGGTCCCAGTGGTGTGTGTGTGTGTGTGTGTGTGTGTGTGTGTGTGTGTGAATTTCTTGCGGACAGGGGAGGTCAAAGAGTAGAGGCTTTCAAGGTGGGCTTCTGCCCTGATGGACTTCAGGAATGTGAAGGGGGGGGGACCTGGGTGGCTCAGTGGGTTAAAGCCTCTGCCTTCAGCTCAGGTCATGATCTCAGGGCCCTGGGATCCAGCCCCACATCAGGCTCCCTGCTGAGCAGAGAGTTTCCCTCCTCCGCCCTCTGCCTGCCTCTCTGCCTGCTTGTGATCTCAGTCTGTCAAATAAATAAATAAAATCTTAAAAAAAAAAAAAAAAGGATGTGAAGGGATCCACCAGCAGATTTCCAGACCAGCTAGAGGAAGAGTAAGCAAGAGCCCCAGCCGCTCCCACACCTGCACTCCACACCTGCTCCTTCCTTTCCTTTCTTCCCAAGGCTGGGAAAGACTCATCTTTTTGGCAAAAGAAGAGCTCGTCACTTAGACGACAGACAGGGCTATTACCAAAGAAGAGGGGCACAGGAAGGGGAGTTACTCAGGCAATTTGGGAGCCTATGTGCAAGTGCTGTGAGTTGATTGAACAGGAAAGACTCAAAAGTGGGGGTAGCTTTTGAAAAGAAAAGATATAGAACCACAGGGATGCCTGGGCAGCTCATTCAGCTGCATGTTCAGCTCTTGGTTTCAGCTCAGCGTGACCTCAGGGTAGTGGGATTGAGCCCCACGTTGGCCTTCGTGTCTGGTGCGGAGCCTGCTTGGGATTCTTTGTCTCCCCCTCAGCCTCCCCGCCCCCCTCAAATAAATAGATACATTAAAAAATATTTTTTTAAAGATTTTATTTAGTCATTTGAGAGAGAGAACACGAGTGAGTGGAGGGTCAGAAGGAGGGGGAGCAGCAGACTCCCCACTGAGCAGGGAGTCCAACTCAGGGCTGGATCCTGGGAGCCAAAGATCATGATCTGAACGAAGGTAGACGCTTAATCATCTGAGACACCCAGGCACCCCAAATTAAAAAATCTTAAAAAAAGAAAAAAAAAAAGGAACAGAACCACCACCAGCCTGGACAGAGACCACAGTTCCAGGACCAAACATCAGCTTGAGTGCATGATCTGAAGCACTGTTAAAGCCTGGAAGGCATTGCAGGGTCTAGCCATGGTTACACACACACAGAGCAAATGAATACGAACATCTCTGCTGACCATGTAGAGCAGATTGAAATGGGGGTGAAAGAAGAGTCTTCTCTCACGAGCCCCCTGCACATTTCCAACTGCTTGTTTGAAATCTCCAAACAACATGCTCAAAACCCCATCCACTGTCTTTCTCTCAATCCTGCTCCCCTAGTGTCCCCCATGTGTATTCAGAGCAGTCTTATCTTCCTACTCATCCGGCTTAAATGCCTCTGCCCCCTGCCTCACCCTCACCGCATCTGTTATCAAGTGCTGTGGACTCCACCGGGAGAAGGTCTTCCAGCCCTCTCTCCTGCTGGCTTGAGTCAGGTCTTTACCCTCTGTCCCTATCTCCCCCATTAGAGCAGCTGCCTGACCCCTCTTCCACACTTTCTTCTGATTCACCCTTTCCACAGCTGCCAAGCTCCCTGGCTTCCTAAAGGTGGGTGCCTAGCCCCTGGGTCTAAAGTCCTGTGAAACTCTCCTTCTGGGTGTCTACCGGAACCTCATCCACAGTGGAAGACATGGATAGGGATTTCTGATGGGCTTGAGGGGAGGGGGATAGAAGGCCCCCATCCCAAAAGAAAGACCTCCCCGATAGGAAAAAAGCCTGGTGTGGTAGCTGTGATATAGTAGCAAAGCCCAGCCATAGCAGAAAGTGATGATTCTATGCGTGATGTGGAGGAAGATTCTAGAAAACAGTTATGTCACCTCCTTGCTTAATACACATAGGCTGGCCCCTACTGCCTATGGGATAAAACCCCAACCCTCTTGCTCAGTATACAAAGTCATTTGCAATCTGATCTCATTTTCTCTTCCCTGCTTCCCTCCCCTCTCTGGCACCCAAGCTGTCTGACTCCAACCTCCTTGAACTTCTCTCTGTGCTCTGAACAGCCCATGACTTTCTATGACAACTTCCATTTGCCCATACATTCCTCCTCCCGGAATGCCCTCCTTTCTGTATTTCCTGGGCAAACGCCTGCTCCTCCTTCAAATGACCTTTGCCTCTGTGAAGCTTTCCCTAGCCCCCAGAGCTGGACTCACTTAAACCTTGACTCATTGTTTGGCACCACCCATGTCTACCATAATTTACGTGTTTGCTTGTTTCCCTCTTAAGTTCCTATATTTTATGGACACACCCTCTTGTGTCCCCTTTTGGAACAATGCCTGCTCTCAGAGGCATGGAAGGAGCCATATTTCAGACAAGACTCTGCTACCTGTGTCCACGATTAATTGGGCCAGATCTGGATCCCAAGCCAAGCACGGCAATGTGTAGGCTACCCATGAATCTGTGACTTGCAGCTGCCTCAAAAAGATAAACCCAGGCAATCAGATACCTTTGCTGGGAATTTGCAATGAGAAAATTGAGAGACTGAGCCAGTTAGCAACAGGGAAGAAGCTGAAAGAAAGACTGAGCAGCCACAGAGTCAGGGAGCCACGGGGCTCGTGTTCAAGATGGGACCACGCCAAAGTAGGGGGCACAGGGCTGAGAGTGGGGCAAGAAGGAAAAGTCTGGCTGAGAAAAGCCATGAGATATGGGGGGGAAACAAGGCTCCCCAGTTTCTGGCTCTCTTGTGTCCTCTATTGGGCTTCTCCTAGGTTTCTCTTCTCGCAACACTCTTCCTTCCTTTCTCTTGGAGGAATCTCTGTCCCTTGTAACCAAAAGAGCCTGAAATATTCTCGCTCAGACTGTGAGAGCTTCAGCTTTTCCCGCAGTGTTGCCCTGGAGTTGGTGTTTATGGTCTGAGAGTTTTCTGTCTCGTTAGGCGGTCCCTTTTCTGGTCTTTCGGTCAGAGAGAGCAGCCGTTTGGGGGGACTTTTATTTTTCATCTGTGCCGGTTCGCCTGTCTGGTTTCTGGCTTCTTCAGCCCCGCCTCTGGGATAACATGAGGAAAAAGAAGATCCAGGGAACTTACCAGAGTGTCATTCTCTGGGACCTGAAGTCGCTTTCTGGCTTGACTTCTGCCCACATTCCAGTCTTCTTACATTTATTTCATGTTTAATGTCTAGGGCTTTCAGTTACAGCAGTGGGAAGAACAGTGAAAGGTTTATCTACTACATCTTCTGAGAAGCAGAAGTCCTTCGAAGAACAATTTTACAAAATGACCACTGTTTACATTCCGCTTAGCCTGAAAAGGACACATCTTCAGTGCCTCTGGTTGCCCCTTCTCAGGTGGGTCCCTGTGGAAATCTCTTTCCTCCACTTTCTTTATAGTTTCCTACACATGCATGTATGCTTAACCGGTAGTTGATTTTTTTAAAATATTTTATTTATTTGAGAGAGAGACAGTGAGAGAGAGCATGAGCGAGAAGAAGGTCAGAGATAGGGACACCTGGGTGGCTCAGTTGGTTAAGCAGCTGCCTTCGGCTCAGGTCATGATCCCCGCGTCCTGGGATCGAGTCCCACATCGGACTCCTTGCTCGGCAGGGAGTCTGCTTCTGCTTCTGCCTCTGCCTGCCACTCTGTCTGCCTGTGCTCGCTCTCGCTCTCTCTTTCTCCCTGACAAATAAATAAATAAAATATTAAAAAAAAAAAAAAGAAGGTCAGAGATAGAAGCAGACTCCCCGGGGAGCTGGGAGCCCGATGCGGGACTCAATCCCGGGACTCCAGGATCATGACCTGAGTCGAAGGCAGCCGCTTAACCAAATGAGCCACCCAGGCGCCCCAATTTTTTAAACCTTATATCATTGGGATCTGGCCAGCCTTCCTCACTCAGTAGTGCATGGTAAGGTTCACCAGTGCTGGTGAGTGCGGCTATCTCTCATTTCTTCATTGCCTTATAGGAATTCGTTGTATGAATATATGACAGTTCCCCCGGATACTCTCTCTTTGATGGTGTGTGCATGGTCACCAGTTTTATGCTTCTGGAATGACGCCACCATGAGTATTCTATTATTTTTTCTTAAGATTTTTTTTTTTTTAATTTGACAGAGACAGTGAGAGAGGGAACATGAGCAGGGAGATTGGGAGAGGGAGAAGCAGGCTTCCCGCCAAGCAGGGAATCCAGTGTGGGGCTCGATCTCAGGACCCCAGGACCATGACCTGAGCCGAAGGCAGACACTTCTGAGCTACCCAGGCACCCCTGCCATGAGTATTCTTGCGTGCCTCTTCTGCTGCAAGTATGTACAACTTTCTTTGGGTACACACCTTAGAGTGGGGTTGCCTGGCCATGGGCTATGGACATGTTCATCTTGATGAGGTGAGGTTACCTTCTGGAGTGGCTGTACCAATGTGGCCAATGGGATGGCACTTTTTCAGCTCTATTTATGATGGCTTTCTGCTCATGTTTTATTATTATTATTAAATATCTTCTTTATTTATTTGAGAGAGAGAAAGTGAGCCAGAGAATGAACATAGAGGGAGAGTGAGAAGGAGAAGCAGACTCCTTCCTGAGTGGAGAGCCTGACACAGGGCTTGATCCTGGGACCCTGAGATCATGATCTGACCCGAAGGCAGATGCTTACCCAATTTGCTCATGTTTTAATAAAGAGAGTATCAGGGTGCCTGGGTGGCTCAGTCATTAAGCATCTGCCTTTGGCTCAGGTCGTGATCCTGGGGGCCTGGGATCAAGCCCTGCATTGGGCTTCCTGCTCCACGGGAAGCCTGCTTCTCCCTCTCCCACTCCCCCTGCTTGTGCTCCCTCTCTTGCTGTGTCTGTCTCTGTCAAATAAATAAATAAAATCTTTTAAAAAATAAGGAGAGTATCAAGAAGTATTTTCTAAGTGAAAAAAGAACAATGGTAGACGAAATGGAGGGACAGACGACCTTGAGCCAGACATTCAGTGGGGCCAAGCCTCTTCCTTGATCCCAGACACATACGCCAGAGCTCTCCTGAGAGACTGATCTGCTCCCTACACTCTCCTCGGCTCCCTGCCCAGGCAGAGATGACAGGAATGAGATGGAGAGAGGTGTAGACAGCTGGCAGGTGAAACTTACCTTCCCTGGAGGACCAGGCACACATTTCCCAAAGTACCCAGAACGATGGGAAAACTCCAGGTGTCCTGGTGAGCAGATACTGGGTGTCATGGAGCTTTGCACTTTTCTACTGGGGAAGAATTTAGTCTGAGGAAGAGGAGGCTACGAAGAAGGCATATGCCTCAGGTGTACGATTGTTCCAGGGATTTCTGCTCTTACGACCAGCCAGACTGGTGTCCACCCCTGGTGATGACTCAGGCCCATGGGGGTGACTGAGCTGTCATTAAACCAGGTTTAATGGGTTTACCCATTAAAGGTTTACCGACCTTCCAGGGAGGTAGACTGAGGCAGAGAGGGAGGAGAGGAAGAGAGGAGAAAAGAGAGGAGCTCAGGGTAGGTTTTGCTAGGGGAAGCGAGGTTCTAGAGCTTCCTGAGGCTGGATTACAGCCAGCTTGTTCCAGCTCCTGGGGCCTTTGCAGTAAGTACCACAGCCTGGAATGCTTTGTGCCTGGTTTTGCTCACTGTCTCCTTCCTGTCAGTCGGGGATCAGCTGACATATCACCTTCTCAGAGAGGCCTTCCCAGCCTCCTTGTCTGACGCGGTTGCCTTCACCCCCACCTCCATCACTCTTCACTACGTGCTTTCATTTCCTACAGAGCATGTGATAGCAGACGCTGTTGCCTGCCTCCCCAAAGGCCATT
This sequence comes from Taxidea taxus jeffersonii, assembly GCA_003697995.1. Taxonomy (NCBI): domain Eukaryota; kingdom Metazoa; phylum Chordata; class Mammalia; order Carnivora; family Mustelidae; genus Taxidea; species Taxidea taxus. The sequence continues at coordinate 19,816 of RCUC01154284.1, forward strand.
CCCCTTCAGCCTTGCTGTCAGAACCCCGATTTTGTTCAGGTGACTGTTCCCACCCCCACTCACCCCAGGAGTGAATCATAATTAGTCTAAGCCAATTATGAGGCTCCCAGTCCCCAGGGCTCAGTTTGGGATTGGGTATGGGATGACATCCTAACCGATGAAATATGAGGGAAAACAATGGGGGACTGGGGGCTCCTGGGAAATCCTCTTTTATTTTTTGAAAAGGAGAAACGTGGCATGAAACAGTCCCTCTTTCCTTCCAGAGAATTTTGTCCTGAGTGGGATGACTGGAACTTCAAGAGCCGACTTACAGGGCTGCCTGGGTGGCTCAGTCGGTTCCGTGTCTGACTTCCGCTCGGGTCACCCTTTCCTAGGCAAATAGGAAATTCTTCATTTTGGAGCTCTGGTGTCTGCATAATTTCAACAGAAGCTTTACTTTTTAGCAGGCCACAAACGATGTCTGGCTCCAATCTGAGCTTTGGGGATTTCCAGTTCCAATCCAACAAGGAAGTGAGCTTCAAAGAGAACGTGACTGGTAAGGGCATTGACTCTGAGGTTGGCATGAATCAGAATCACCTGGAAACTTGTTTAAATCACTCAGACGCCTGGCTCTGCCACATGGACTCTGACTTAATGAGTTTAAAGTGGGGCCCAGGCATCTGTATTTTTAACAAGCCCTCCAGGTGACTTTTAACAAGCCACCTAGGTTTTGAGACCTGCCTGGAAGGAAGAGACCAGGAAGGAGTCTGAACTGAGGAGGGCTGGGAAGGGAGGGGATTGGGCAGCTCTAAGGCCTCAGGCTATGAGGGAAGCTTGAGTCAGGACTGTGAGGGGCAGAAGGCTTCGAGATTTGAGACTGTGGCCACCTTTATGTTTAGGTGCAGTTGGGCCTGGGGGTGTTTGGACCACATAGAGAGTAAAGAGCAAGGGATCACCTCAGGCCCAGACCTAGCTTCTCCAACAGGCAGCTGGACCTTTGACCTCCTACCCTTTACTCTGACCTTCACATTTTCTGCTCTCTGGGCAGTCCTAAGGAGGGAAAAGGTGTGGCCTGAGTTGTTGAAAATGCAGCTGGTAGCTTGGGAGTTCTCAAGGACTGGAGATAATGCAACGAACGGCAAGTGTCTAAAAATAGAGCCAAGCCAACAAGAAGCCAGCTGGTTAGGGATCCTGAGGCCTTCCTGGGTGAGGAGAGGCCTCTGAGGCATTGTAGCCCTCTAGAAGCCATAGCATTTTTTTCAGCATGGCCCCTGGGGCTCCCACTATAAGTAGCTGCCCCTTGACCTGAAAGCAGAGCCACTCTTCCCTGGAGCAGCCAACCAGGCAGGCAGGCTGCAGGGTCAGTGCCACTGCTGTGTAGGGTCAGCGGGGTCCCAGTGGGCTTTCTGAGCCTGCCCTGGCTACCAGGAGGACTCTATTTTTATCTTACTTAATGTTTAATATTTATTTATTTCCTTATTTATAAGTAGGCTTGACACTCAGCCTGGGGCCCAACACAGGGCTGAACTCATGACTCTGAGATCAAGATCTGAGCTGAAGAGTTGGAAGATTTTATTTGTTTATTTGACAGAGAGAGAGAGAGGGAACACAAGCAAGGGCAGTGGAAGAGGGAGAAGCAGGCTCCCTGCTTGGCAGGGACTCGATTCGGGGCTCGAACCCAGGGCCCTGGGATCATGACCTGAGCCAAAGGCAGATGCTTAACGACTGAGCCACCCAGGCGCCCCAAGAGTAGGACCCTTAACCAACTGGGCTACCCAGGCGCTTGAGGGAGGAGCTCTATTTTAAATTGTGGCAAGATGGTCCCCATGGAAAGGCTGAAGCAAGTACTTGAAATCGAGGGCCCTCTGTTCCCACTCCAGCCCTGGCTCACTCTGCCTCCCAGAGAGCAGAGAACAGCCTCTGAGTCTTCCCTTTGTTCATATCAGGGGGAACCAAGGTGGAAGGGGGGACAGCAGCACAGTGAAAGTACCCAAAAGGAAGGATGCAGGCAAGAGACTGCTGTCTGGGGAGGCACACCTGTGTGTTGGGACGCGAAGCTCTTAGAGGTGTATGTATGTGTGCTTTATCTTAGAATTTAAAAAAAGGTGTCTAAATCCAGAGAGATTTTTATTACAATGAAATCTTTTCACACAATCAACTCTTAGCTATATAATGATACAGATGAAAAACAATTTTTAACGTAAAATGAACTGTTTTATTGAGGATGGACCATGTCGAAAGATCCATGCGAGGAACCGTGAAGCATGAAAGAACAGCTCTGGTCTCTGCTCCCAGAGAACTAACAATGTCATGGGAAAGTTACTCACTCACTGAGCTTGACCTTGTGCCAGGCACTGTTCTCAAGGCCTTCCAAGGCCCTAACTCATTTGATTTTCACAACTGTCCTTTGAAGCATTTACAAAGCACTTATAATCACAATGATGATTCCTGTTCTAAAGATGAAGACACTGAGGCAGAGAGAGACCTAGGTAACAGCTAGTGAGGGACAGAGCTGGGGTTCGAATCCAGATGCGGGTACCCAAGGCTGGACCATCATCCTGGTGCTAAACTGTCCTCAGTGTGGTTGGCACAGACTGGGGGTTGGAGAGAGAGAAACAGAGAGAGAGAGCAGGGGGAGGGGCAGAGGGAGAAGGAGAGAGAAAATCTCAAGCAGATTCGGTGCTGAGCTCAGAGCCCAGTAAAGGGCAGGATCTCCCAACTCCAGGATCAGGACCTGCAGGCTGGGGGTTGGGAAGATTGTGCTTCAGGGCCCTTCCTCCTCCTGGGAGTTCATAACTACAAAGTGAGAAGATTGCATTTTATACAAAAATAAAACCAGAGGTTCTCCAGTTCACAAGGACTAAAAAGGTTGTGGAGTCTAACAACCTAGCTGTTCTCTGCAACCTCACATCCCAGTGAGTGTTGCCCTTTTCACTCCTGAAGGCCACACAGTGATGCTGTTGTGGTTCCAACCGTTCTTGGCTTTCCAGTTCCAGCCTTGCTTCCAGACACAGTTTTTGAGCATGACAAGAATCAGTCTCCAGAGAGTCACATTTACTTTTTTTATTTTTCTACCCACAGTGTGTTATTACCTAGCTTTCTCACGCCAGTTACCTGCCAGACTTCACACTGTCTTCTACCTATTTCTGAAAGTCAGATCTGCTGCACATCACTCCCAGCTTGGCCACCACTGAGGCTATTCAGAGAATGTTCCAAAGGCTCTAAAAGCTATTCCTTACAAAATTTAAAAAACAAGCCGAACCAAACAAAACCTCTTAAAAAAAAAAAAAGGGCTTATTTATATTTATTTGAGAGAGAGAGAGAGTTGGAGCAGGGGTGGGGCAGAGGAAGAGAGAGAAAATCTCAAGCAGACTCCCCACTGAGCACAGAGCCCTATGTGGGACTCAATCCCAGGACCCTGAGATCATGACCTGAGCCAAAACCAAGAGTCAGCTGCTTAACTGACTGAGCCACCCAGATACCCCCTAACAAAACCTTCTGATCAGTGGCACCTTTGTTAGAAGGGCGGGGGTGTGTGTGTCATTTCCTGTGGTGATTTTTAAAGAAGACTCATTTAGAAATCTAAGTTCTGCCATTTATCAGAAATGCCTATCTCAAAACAGAAACAAAACCAATCTCACTGCCGTATGGTCATTTTCTGTCCACTAGGTTGTATGCTCTGGAGAGCAGATATTCCTTTTGTCCACTGTTGTATCCCCAGCACCTAGTACAATGCCTGACCCACAGTAGGTGCTCAATAAAGCTTTTTGAATGAATGAACGAATGAAATGATACACCAAGGGGCGCCTGGGTGGCTCGTGAATTAAAGCCTCTGCCTTGGGCTCAGGTCATGATCCCAGGGTCCTGGAATCAAGCCCCGCATCAGGCTCTCTGCTCAGCAGGGAGCCTGCTTTCCCCCTCTCTCTCTGCCTGCCTCTCTGCTTACTTGTGATCTCTCTCTGTCAAAATAAATAAAAAAAATTTAAAAAAAAAAAAAAAGAAATGATACACCAAGTAACAACAGGAGCTGTGTCCTAAAGGAAGATGGTAGGCAGCCCATGGTCTATCCTCAGAACTTAGAGATGGTTACCTTCCCAGGGAAATGAAAATCAACCCATTCAGCCAGAGGTGAAAGTATTCCCCCTTGAAGTAGTTTTGTGGATATGCTGCCATTGGAGACTGGGGAAACCCTCAAGACCATTCAAAGGTGTACAGTCAGATCTAGAACTAAAAGGGCATATCAGTGAATTAATGGTTTTGTAACAGGACAGAACATCCTGTTCGAGTGTAGGCTTGGAGGAATCCACATGCAAATTGGAAACCACCAAGTTAAAGAGCAAACACTAATTGGGGTGACCTCTGGTGACAGATCCCAAGGAGAGGGTGCCCTGAGAAGTATGTCAGGAAGCCAAAGCCATCCCCGCAGAGGTGAGGGAAACCTGAGTGGCCAGTCCCCAGTGCCACCAGTGGCGGAAATCCCCTGGCCCCTGGCCTCTGATTCCACACTCTGAGGAATCCTTAGACAACAGTCTGTTTTCCAGGAGGCTTTCTGAGAATGGATGTTTGTAGACTGGTTGATCAAATTCCAGGGAATTTTTTTTTATATTTTTTATTTGGAAGAAACTATTTGTAGAAACTGAACAACTGATGCAGGTAATCTATAATTTACCCAAATGTTGGGTACTTTATTATATTGGCATGCTAGGAGTTAGCTCACTAAATTTTCTCAAAGAAATGGGGGAGAAAAAGAGACAAATAATTGATGTTCTGAGCCCACGTTTTACATCCCTTTCATGAATTGAACCTCAAGTACATTTTTTTATTTTTATTTTTTTTCTAAAAATATTGCTGATTTTCTTTTTTAATTATCAAATGGAGTAGATATATCCACATCAAAAAGATACACCCACGTCCCTTTTAAAAATTTAACATCTAATGTATTATTAGCTCCAGGGGTACAGGTCTGTGATTCATCAGTCTTACACAATTCACAGCACTCACCATAGCACATACCCTCCCCCATGTCCATCACCCCGCCGCCCTATCCCTTCCACCCCCCCTCCCCTCCAGCAACCCTCAGTTTGTTTCCTGAGATTAAGTGTCTCTTATAGTTTGTCTCCTTCTCTGGTTTCGTCTTGTTTCATTTTCCCCATCCTGTCTTGTTTCTCAAATTCCTGCTGTCATGAGATCATATAATTATCTTTTTCTGATTGACTTATTTCACTTGACGTAATACCCTCTAGTTCTATCCATGTCATTGCAAATGGCAAGATTTCAATTTTTCTGATGGCTGCATAATATTCCATTGTACGTATATGTGTATACGTATACATATGTATATGTGTACATATATATGAGAGAGAGAGAAATAAAAAAAATTAATGTGACTCTCTCTCTTTCCAAACATATATATATGTTTATATCTATCTATCTATCTATCTATCTATCTATCTATCTATCTAT